>MU832188.1:0-82739 GCA_029204225.1 Diphasiastrum complanatum | reverse complement strand
TACCAAAGTCTTGAACTTTACAAAAGAATCAAACACCATTGATTTGCTAGACAAGAGGTACATCCAACAAAATCTAGAATAGTCATCAATGAAGATTACATAGTACTTGGCACCCACCATTAGACTCATGTGAAAAAACTATGAACATCCGAATGGATGAGTTCAAGAGGAGAGTTGATCTTGATGTAGATCTTGAGAAGGGTAGCTTGTGAGCCTTTGAGAGGCTGCATGCTTCACATCTCTTCCCACACTTTGACAAATGCTTGGGGGAGTCCAACTGCAAGCTCCTTTGTAGTCATAGATTCCATGGCTTTGTAGTTGGGGTGGCCCAACCTTTTGTGACACAGTTCCACCTTTGATAGCTCCATCTTTGCCAAGTTAACACTCTCCACTGCAATATTAGCATCAAGCTTAAACAATCTACTTGGTTAATGCCTTTGGCTATTACATTCATCATTTCTAAGGATGGAACAAACTCCATGCTTAAATTGTACATCTAGGCCATTATCCATTAACTGGCCAACACTAAGCAAATTCTTTGGTTAACTTAGGAACATAAAGAACATTATCTAGATTCATCCTTTTGGATGATCCCACATACAAGGGAATTGTTCCTATTCCACTTATCTTACATTTCTTGACTACTTGCCGTATAGATTGATCTATGTAAGTCCATTGTAAGAAAGTAAGGTGGAGAATATGTCCTTTTGATATGTCATGTGGGAACTTGCCCCACTATCAATCCACCAAGAATCATTGGTGTTGCTCTTGGATGATGGTGGTTTGTTGGAAACAATCAAGGATGACTCTCATCCTCCTCTTCCTCCTGATGTGCAATGTTGCTTTGTTTGCTCTCTTGTGCCTTCTTCTTCTTGAGACATTCTGATGCAAAATGTCCTTTCTTTCCACAGAAAAAACATTTGTACTTGGACTTGTCTTTGTTCTTGCCCTTTGAGCTTGAAGCCTCATCCTCCTCCTTGGTCTCCTTGAAGTGCTTCTTCTTGCCATTGGTCTTCTTCTTGCTTTTAAATGAGAAATTAGCTTTCTCATCACCATCCTGCAGAGAAATAGCATTCATTCTTGCATTGGTATGCAACATCCTACACTCTTCAGCTACTAATACACTGTGTAGCTTTTCTATAGTAGGCAAAGTGGATTGCAAAGCTTTGGACCAAATTTGTAAAGCCACTCCCTAGACCATTTAGGACAATCTGAACAAGCTCACTATCTTGAATCTTCTCTCCAATGGAAGCTAACTCCCTATTAAGAGACTTGATTCTTAGTACATAATCTTGTGCATTCTCATCACTCCTCTTCATGCTTTGTAGAATCTGATTCCTAAGCATGAGAACCCTCGAAGTGTTACTAGGCTCATAGATAGATTTTAAAGATTCCCAAGCCTCTTTAGCACTCTTACATGATGATACTTCCCTTAAAAGATCATTGCTTACATTCATCTTAATACAGTGAAGTGCAAGCCTAGACCTCTTCTTGTATCTCACTAATTCATGTGCACCTAGAGGTTCATCTTCATCATCTATTAGAAACTCATAAAGATCCTGGAGCACCATTAGTGACTCCATCCTCACTTTCCAAATAGCATAATTGGTAGAATTTAACCTCTCACTAGCTTCTAGAAGGTAGGCTCCCACTGATCCCATCTTACTAGCAAGATTCTACACACAAGATATAGATTTGTTTGGACCTGAAACACACAAAGGTTTCAAACTTGCAGTGTTTCACTCAAATGTTGACTTCTAATCCAACAGATGGATTTGTAATCACAGTTCTATAACTCCCTCACAAGCTGGAATGAAGATAAGATTTCGAACGACATCACAAGTGGCCCCAACAAGTGCCACGCTACCGGCTGCTCCCACGGACCTCACAACGGCCTAGCAAGCCTTGGGAACCTTTATCCAAGATGTGGTAGCGGCCAAAACTTCACTGGACAACCGACTACTGCAGTTGGCAACCAGAACACCCAGCTGCGAGCGGACATTACAAAGCTCTAGCAAGAATTGATGATCGCTCAACAACATGAGCAGGATGGATAGAAAGAGATCTTGAAGCTCCAGTAATATGAAGATGGCCGTAATCAGTATATCCAAAGCCTCTTCAAAGCACTCATCGGATGCTTCTGCAAAGGTCCAAGAGCTTCAGGCAGAAGCCACACAACGGCTCGCCCCCCCTTCAGACACAACTCCAGATTTACGAGAGACAAAAAATACTCGTCTGGTACCACTATCTACGACAGCTTGGGGTGAAACCCGGCTACTACTGGACTCATTTTATTGAGCTTGACACATCAAAGTGAATGAGAGAGGTAGAGTCAGTTTTTGTCTAGAATAGCCAAGATTGGCAAGATAAACAAATTCAAAAGTAATCAATGGCACTGATCTTGGTAGCTTATCCTAGGATTTGCACCAAAAATTACATCAAACTGACACCAGATGAATTTTCTATGATCCAATGAATATGGGTTATTAAATGCTGGTTCAGAGATGCCCACACGTGTGAACAGTACGGATTTTGATCCTGAAAAAGTTTGGGATCAAATCCCCTCATCAAAACCTGGATACCAGCTCGCCCTTCCAATACTAGCTTTTTGCACCAAAACCTGCTAAAACTGGATTAGATTCAGACACAGATCAATGGCCTTGTACTTGGCTCTGATACCATGTGAAAAGTACAGTACTAAGGACCATAAATGGATCTTTGAATGATCCACAAGGTGATTGTATGCTTGTTAAACAATCTATCAGAAACTAGTCATCAGAAAACAAGATCTAGTTTAGCAGCTTGATAGGAAACAAGTAGAGACAATCAAAGCATTGATCAAATAGTCTAATCCAACTCCACACGTGTGGAAATAAGGCTGTAGTACGGCCTGTAGACAGTGTTTACAAAGTGCCAAAGCTGGGTTTCATTGGAAAAATAGAGTAATCACCATACAATGAGAGGAAACTCGAGTTTCTCCTTGAGGCTCCAAAAAGTTTCTATCTTTTCACTATGGAGAATGGAAATACATAGTAAAACACACTTCCTTTGCAAAGTTAGGTGAAAATCCAGCATGTAATAAGGAAGTAGACTCCACTTTCTTGCCCTAATGTGAAAACCCTAGTCTAGATCCAAGAGTCATGCTTGGTAGGTGCATGGTAGGTACAAATCTCATCATAAATCATGGTCTAGATCCTACAAAGTAGGAATCACTACCAAATAGACACAACCACTCCTCTTGACTCGTGGTAACCTACTTTAGGTGTGTATGTACAAGTGGCACTTTGGCCATTCAAGTAACCAACAAACAATATTGACAAAATGTACAATATTCTACATGGCTAGATTTGCCAATGTAGGCAATTTTTCACAGAAAAAAACTAAGTATAGGTAGAGAGAGAATACAAGGACTAGCTCTTGGGTAGAGAGAGAAAGCAACAAAATCTCTAAGTGTAGAATCTCACACAATCTCCAAAAAACTTAGTGTAGAATCACTCTCTCCCTCTCTCAAGTAGAAATCTGAGGTCAAAGAGGTGTAGTCAACATCATTTTGATTGGACCCCTTGCATATCTCTCCCTAATTTGATTGGTTTAGTGACATAAGGACCCTTGATTATGATTGGACCAATTTCATGGATCTTTCACTGTTGATTGGTCACATGACTTCATGACAACACATAGGAAAGTGTCACTAGACCTCTACTATCATGCCATGTGTAAGAAGCCTAACCTACCTCGAGCTATATCACACACCAGAATTGGCCTAATCACCTACTAACATGTGTGCATGGGGTAGATGCAGGAGAAATAGTAATTATTATTCCACAGAGAACACGATTAATGTTCGATTAAGTTAAACAATATCAGTGTCTTCAATCGGGTTTATATCTGATCTATGTACTAATAGAATAGTTTTTGCTTTCAAATTGATTGAATTTGCATGTAGAAATAAATATGCGAAATTAAGAGACAACTTAAGACAATTTTAGACAATAAGAAACTATTGACCAAAAAATGAATTTTTATAACTCTGAATATGAATTAGTATACATCTCTTGCTGTCTTATCTCACCGTTGTGTCTCTGATTGAACGAGTTTGAGAACCTCTTCAGTTTGAGTGTTTGAGAGTTAGTTACAACGAGTAGTGCACATGTATTTATATTGCTACAAGATAGATCTTTTGGCCTTTTAATTCTATAACAGTAGATATCTGACCGTTTACAACGGTTGATATTCTGGTAGATGCTTTGTTTCCAGGGTCGAATAAATTTTGTTTGCGAATATTTCGCAATAGTTTGTCTCTTCTTCTCAGCTTCGTGTTTTGCGAACCCTCGAAGTGTTACTAGACTCATAGATAGATTTCAAAGATTCCCAAGCCTCTTTAGCACTCTCACATGATGATACTTCCCTTAAAAGATCATTGCTTACATTCATCTTAATACAGTGAAGTGAAAGCCTAGACCTCTTCTTGTATCTCACTAATTCCTGTGCACCTAGAGGTTCATCTTCATCATCTATTAGAAACTCATAAAGATCCTGGAGCACCATTAGTGACTCCATCCTCACTTTACAAATAGCATAATTGGTAGAATTTAACCTCTCACTAGCTTCTAGAAGGTAGGCTCCCACTGATCCCATCTTACTAGCAAGATTCTACACACAATATATAGATTTGTTTGTACCTAAAACTCACAAAGGTTTCTAACTTGCAGTGTTTCACTCAAATGTTGACTTCTAATCCAACAAATGGATTTGTAATCACAGTTCTATCACTCCCTCACAAGCTGGAATGAAGATAAGATGAGATGAAAACTACACTCAAGCAAATCTTGCCAATCTTGGCTATTCTTGGACAAAAACTGACTCTATCTCTCTCATTCACTTTGATGTACTTTCAAGACCTGGTTTCCACTTTAAGAAGGTCTGAAATCAGCTAGATTAATTAGTTTTCATGAAACAAATTCAAAAGTAATCAATGGCAAGTGATCTTGGTAGCTTATCCTAGGATTTGCACCAAAAATTACATCAAACTGACACCAGATGAATTTTATATGATTCAATGAATATGGGTTATTAAATGCTGGTTCAGAGATGCCCACACGTGTGAACAGTACGGATTTTGATCCTGAAAAAGTTTGGGATCAAATCCCCTCACCAAAACCTGGATACTAGCTCGCCCTTCCAATACTAGCTTTTTGCACCAAAACCTGCTAAAACTGGATTAGATTCAAACACAGATCAATGGCCTTGTACTTGGCTCTGATACCATGTGAAAAGTACATTACTAAGGACCATAAATGGATCTTTGAATGATCCACAAGGTGATTGTATGCTTGTTAAACAATCTATCAGAAACTAGTCATCAGAAAACAAGATCTAGTTTAGCAGCTTGATAGGAAACAAGTAGAGACAATCAAAGCATTGATCAATTAGTATAATCCAACTCCACACGTGTGGAAATAAGGCTGTAGTACGGCCTGTAGACAGTGTTTACAAAGTGCCAAAGCTGGGTTTCATTGGAAAAATAGAGTAATCACCATACAATGAGAGGAAACTCGAGTTTCTCCTTGAGGCTCCAAAAAGTTTCTATCTTTTCACTATGGAGAATGGGAATACATAGTAAAACACACTTCCTTTGCAAAGTTAGGTGAAAATCCAGCATGTAATAAGGAAGTAGACTCCACTTTCTTGCCCTAATGTGAAAACCCTAGCCTAGATCCAAGAGTCATGCTTGGTGGGTGCATGATAGGTACAAATCTCATCATAAATCATGGTCTAGGTCCTACAAAGTAGGAATCACTACCAAATAGACACAACCACTCCTCTTGACTCGTGGTAACCTACTTTAGGTGTGTATGTACAAGTGGCACTTTGGCCATTCAAGTAACCAACAAACAATATTGACAAAATGTACAATATTCTACATGGCTAGATTTGCCAATGTAGGCAATTTTTTACAAGCTGAAGAAACTAAGCTAGCACTTGGAAATGAGTTTAAAATGCAAGATCTAGGAGAGATCCCTTACATACGAGGCCTAGAGATTGACTTTCATGAGGCCTAGAGATCGACTTTCATGAAGATTATGTTTTTATTCAATTTATGCAAGATCCTAAGATGGCCAAAAGGATTCTAAGACACATATCCTCATCTTGTGATTATGGTCTACTTTATAAAAGTAAAGATTTATCCATTGTTGGCTACTCGGATTCAGACTTTGCAAGTGATAAGATGGATCGAAAGTCCATTAGTGCGTACACTTATCAGAGCAGGTTATGTTGCCTGTGGTGTGGTGAAAGCTTGTACCTGTTTTTTGATCAGATTCCTGCCATTCCTGGAGAGCAGCTTACCTTTGAGAAGGGAGCACTTTTTGTAGGGGCATCTGATCTCTGTGCTATCTGCATGGTTGGAGTACTGTTGGCAAGGGGAGTACAGGGAGCCAAAAAGTTTCTAATTTGGGACAAAAATTTTTGAGTCTTTTTGGACAGCCAGGACTGTAGGAGGGCGCTTTCTACAGCGGGGACTTCAGTGAAAGTTCTGAGTGGATCTTGGACAAGGGCTAGGAAAGCCATACAGGGGGATAGTTTCAAATCCAGAAGCTGAGGTTATTGAGCAAGTGGCTGCATACCCTAGTTGGGTGAAAACCCCAGTTTGCCTTTTGTGTTTTATTTCTATCCAGCTATGTCTAGTCTTGCAGAGAGCATGCTGAGTGAAGCCAGCCGGCTTGATGGCACTAACTTTAGCATATGGAAATTCAAGATCAAGAACATTCTTGAAGACAAAGAATGTTGGAAGCTTGTGACAGGTGAGGAGCCTGTTCCAACATCTGAACTTGAACTTAAGGACTATATCAAGAGAGGGGAAAAGGCACACAGAATCATCAACATGTCAGTGAGGGATAATGTGATTCCTCTAATCAGGTCAGCCAAAGGGCCTGTGGATGCATGGCACATTCTTTGTGCATTGTATGAGACACCAAGTACAACCAGGTTTCAACAATTGTCTCTTCATGACATTTTTGTGTTTTGTGAATTGTTCGCGACAGATGATAGTCTTTGAGCTTGAAGTAGAATCCAGAACATTTCGCGAATTCTTCGCAATAATTTCGTGACATCTGAGGTTTGAACAGGAAATAAGATATTTCGTGACAAGAATCTTTTCAAGAATCTTTTGAGCTTCAATAAGAAACCATCTTTTGTGAATCTTTCGTGAATCCTTCGAGTTGGTTTCAAGATAGACAAGATAGATTTCGCGAATCTTTCGGAGTTGGTCACGCATAGAAATGTTTCGAGTTCGCGTTTGTTTCTTTCTCATCCTTTGTCAAGTAAATTGCGCATTTTGTTAGTAGAATCAAGATCTGTTTGATCATTTGTTCTACGGCTCCCTCTCAAAGTGGGCAGTTAGATTAACCCCAATCTTCTTCGCTGCTTCTCAAACAAAGCTTTACTTAGTGGCTTTGTAAAGATATCAGCTATCATTTCCTCTGTGGGTATGAAGACTGTCTTCAGTATCTTCTTCTCGACTAAGTCCTGAATTACATAATACTTGATAGCTATGTGCTTTGTTTTCGAGTGAAATACAAGATCTTTCGTAAGATAGATTGCTGAAGTGTTATCCATTAACAAGACATAAGGTTCAAAAATTGACTCATCAAATCCTTCTAGCATTTCTTTGATCCAAATCAGCTTGTTTGCCATCTTGGCTGCTGCTACATATTTCGCTTCACAGGAAGATTGAGCTACTGTTGTTTGCTTCTTGTTATCCAGAGTATGGCTATGCCAGATGCTAGAGTACAACCTCCTGAAATACTTTTGCTGTCATCCTTCATGGATGCCCAGCTTGCGTCACTGTAAGATTCGATATGAAATCCAACTTCCTTCGAATAACACAATCCATAGTCTTTCGTTTTCTGGAGATATTGTAGTACTCTCTTTGCTAATTTCCACGATCCTGGGTTCTGATTATATTGGCTCAATCTGTAAACTGCAAATGCTATATTAGGTCTGGTGTTGTCTGCTAGATATAATAATGGTCCAATCAGCCTACGATAGGGTGTTTTGTCCTTTCGTTCCTCTTCTTCGAGAGTCTGTAGACAATCTGCCTTGCTCAATATTGTTCCAGGTATCATGGGAGTATGCATGCACACCTTTGCATTTGAGCATGTTGAAGTCTTCAATGATCTTTTTAGTGTACTTTTGTTGGTGAAGATACAACTTACCACCTTCAAATTCTCTTTGGATCTACAAGCCTAGATAGATTTTAGCTTCTCCTAGGTCAGCGATCTCAAATATTTCAGAAATGTCTCTTTTGACATCTGAAATTAACTTATCTCTTCTTGAGAAGATAAACGTGTCATCAACATAAACAGCTAGAATGATTATTTCATTTTGGACATGCTTGATATAGACATTCGATTCAACAAATAGAGGTTTGAAGCCTAAGGAACATACTGCTTCGTCATTCTTTTTATATCATTGTCTAGTTGTTTGTTTCAGACCATAAATGCTTTTATTCATGTGACATCCATATTCTGGATATTCATGGTTTACATAACCAAGTGGTTGATCCATGAATAAGTCTTCTTCCAATTCTGCGTGCAAGAAGGCAGTCTTCTCATCCACAATATGGATTTTTAAATCATGAGCCACTACATACGTGAATAACAAGCAAATTGATGTATGTTTGACTACCGGTGAGAAAGTATCAGTGTAGTCGATTCCATACTTTTGTGAAAATCCTTTAGCAACCAGCCTTGCTTTGTATCTGATGTTCTCTCCATCAGGACCTGTTTGATCTTGTAGGTCCACTTGCATTTGATTGGTTTTCTTCCATCAAGAATAGGTGAAAGTGTCCATACATTGTTCTTATACATGGATGACATTTCATCCTCCATTGCTTGAATCCATCGATCTTTATCTGATCCATCAACAGCTTCCTCGAACGTTTGAGGTTCGTTAGAGAATCTGCAAAATTCGGTGGCTGTATTAAAAACATTCTGACCAAACCTTTCTGGTGGTTTTCCTGTCTGTCAGATCTTCTCACAGGTGGTCTCGAGTTCGATTCTGTTGGAATTTGAGCTGGTGATTCTTCAGGTTTTGGGTTCGATTGTGCTGGAATTCGAACTGGTGATTCGAGTCTGTTAGGCACTCGATCTTGATCTCCCTCTGAATCTGGTAATTTTCTTTTATCTTCTGCTTGTTTTTCTTCTGTCGTCATTGGTAGCTCATAATAGTTTTTGAGAATTTCATAGCTGACTAGATCACTGTCTGCTATGTATTTTGACTCATCAAATTCAACATCTCGAACAATTTTTATTCTGCCAGTTTCAGGTACATAGACACGATAGTATGATGAATGTAACTCGAATCCTAGTAGAAAACCTTGTTCTGTCTTTTCATCGAGTTTCTTTCTCAGCTTGTCTGGTATGCGCATATACACTGCACATCTGAATGTTTGAACATGTGCAAGATTTGGCTTCGACTTCCACCATATCTCATGAGGAGTTTTATCCGGTATTCGAGATTTCAGAATACAATTTTGAAGATAATTCGATGTAGCCACTGCTTCTGAGTTTGATAACCTCTTCAGTTTGAGTGTCTGAGAGTTAGTTACAACAAGTAGTGCACATGTATTTATATTGCTACAGGACAGGTCTTTTGTTTATTTACAGGTCTTTTGGCCTTTTAATTCTGTAACAGTAGATATCTGACCATTTACAACGGTTGATTTTCTAGTAGATGCTTTATTTCCAGGGTTGAATAGATTTTGTTTGCGAATATTTCGTGACAGTTTGTCTCTTCTTCTCATCTCCGTGTTTTGCGAATTATTCGCGACAATTGTCTCTTCGTGACATTTCCGTGTTTCGTGAATTGTTCGCGACAAATGACAGTCTCTGAGCTTGAAGTAGAATCCAGAACATTTCCGAATTATTCGTGATAATTTGGTGACATCCGAGGTTTGAACAGGAAACAAGATATTTCGTGACAAGGATCTTTTTGAGAATCTTTTGAGTTCCAATAAGAAACCGTCTCTAGAATCTTTTGCGAATCCTTCAAGTTGGTTTCAAGATAGACAAGATAGATTTCTCGAATCTTTTGAGTTGGTCACGAATAGAAATTTTCGAGTTCACGTTTGTTTCTTTCTCATCTTTTTTCAAGTAAACTACGCATTTTGTTAGTAGAATCAAGATCTGTCTGATCATTTGTTCTACAATAGAAAAGTCAAAGTATCCCTCAAACTCAAGATATTTAGGCCTATTGACTATTCAAACTCTTCATAAATGAACTAAAAAAATTATGGCTACCCTCCACACGTTGGAACATGCTCCACATATTTGAGATTTCACCATGATATTGCAAAAGATCAAGCTAGATTTTGCCTATTTTTCACATTCACTAGCTTTCCAACAAGCAATCACACACTAGGTTTGGATCTACTTCGAAGAAGCACCAACCATCCAAATTTTGGTGATCTCATATGTGCTTGAGCACCTTAGTCTATACAGTACCCAACATGGAGAAATTCATCATGATTTTGATACCTTTTGATCTCAAAATCCACTTGATTGAAAACTATGTCCAAACTAGCTCTAGAAACCTTGTCTTTTCAAGCAATTTCACATCAAACTTGATGTATGCAATTCATCCTCCATCCTTGTGCTGGATTTGAAGTCTCAAAAAGTGTGATTCTTCTCTCTCACTAAGATGTGTGCTTCAAATAGCTAGATCCACTTGTCAAAAATCAGTGCGAATGAGCAGAAGCTGATGAGCGGGCGCGATGTAGGATCGAAAGCACCACAGTTAGCAATAGAACGTTCAAAATGAATGATTCACAGATGCACAAATGAACGATATAGATAATTTTTTAACAAATATTTACTTGCGCACTTTGGATCACCACATAGAACACAATAAATCCTTAAAGTGAGGGCATCCCCCAAGTGCTTTGAGCACAGTAGTCCGTACTGTACTTTTCAAATCCAAATAATCTTGAATTTTTTTCTCTTGATGCCAAAATCCCTTGGAAGCTAGTCAAGATCCTCTACCACCCTCTTAGCCTTGATTTTTAGTCTCAAATCTTGATCATAGATGCATTTCATTACACCTTAATTGGATCTGATACCATATGAAGGTTTCACATGTGTGACGACCTTCCCAACACCCATTATGATCTTCTAAGGTAATTTGTGATTGCACATAGATCTATCACATAGATTGCATCCTACAATCTTCCTAGATTGATTCTAAGGCAATAGCACAATTTCATGCATAATGAATCCACATTCAATTCCCACTCAAAACAATTAAAGTACATGAAGAAACTAGGTTCCCAACATGCTTTTAGAGAGATGAAAAATGGCCTACTCTCGAGTAGAGAGATAAAGTGAGTGAGCCCTCAAGTAGAGAGAAAATATGAGGAAAAACAATGTGTATCACATAGATTGCTTCACAAAGACATGTATGTACAATAAGAGAGCACTTCCATATAGGAGTACCTCGAGATCTAGTATGAGGAATGCTTGAATGTGATTGGACGTCATGAATTCCACCTCTAATGATGATTAAACCTCTAGATCCCCACCTCTCTCCATGATTGGACCAACTAGCTAGAACCTCACAATATGATTGGCCAAGTGATTTGTATCTCTAAACACGATTGGGCCAACTATTTTGTGCCTCTTAATGGATTGGATTTAGGATCTACACCTCTTTATTTGATTGGGACATATTTCTCATTGAGATGTGACTAAAAGAACCCATTTTTCATTGTACCTTTTGGTAGTACATGTCACTTTTTGGGGATTTGGGAGGGAGCTTCATAGATGCTACCCACGAGTTAATGCAATTTTCACAAGAAGCTGTTGTTCACCAAAAGAAGAAAACAAGTAATGATATGCCACGTTACTCTCTAATCGAATAGGTCTGAAAAGTCGTAAGGCCTGATGGATAGCACTCATTCAGAAATTTGATTTTGAGGCCTGGCACATAAAAAAGGCTGAATAAAGATTATATATAATTTTTTTTGTATTGCACAAAGATTTAAATTCAAACAGTTAGTAAAAATTCTAATTGTAACATTTTAATGAAATTTGTTCTTGATTGGATAAAATTTTGTGAAAAATTGCCAATGTTGACAAATCTAGCCATGTAAAATAATGTAAATTATGTGCATAAGTGTGTCCCACACGTGTGGAGCCATGTGGGAAACCTACCCTAGTGTAGATTAGATCAAGTCTAAAGAGTAGGTTAAGTCAATTTGGTACTTTATAGGATCTAGTTCCAAGATTTGTGATGGAGATTGACCCACTACCCACCTACTTGACATGACTCTACGAATGAGGCTAGGTTGGGAAATTAGGGCAAGAAAGCCAAGTTAACTTCCTTATTACATGCTGGAAATTCACCTAACTTTATAAAGAGGCTTTACTATGTAGGAGACTCTCTCCATAGTTAATACTTAGAAATTTTTTGGAGCTCATTGACAACTATTCTCAAGAAGTCTCACAAGCATTCGAGAAGGTGCAATGCAAATTAGTGTGACAACATGACTAGAGAAATCTAAAAGACTATAGGTTCTATCTAAATTCAAACAAAGTAATATTGCTCTCATTCTCTGTCTACAGCCCGTATAGCAGGCAGTTCACACGTGGACTTGGATTTAATCTATGATCAATGTTTTTTTTATTGTTCTTACTTGTTGAATGTAAAATTGCCATTCTAGATCAATTTTTTGTGTCTAGTTTTTGTACTAGATAATTAAGCAAGCATCCAATCACTCTTGTGGATCTTGTGTAGATCCATTTATGGTCTAAAAGTATAGTACTTCAACATGGGTTTAGAGCCAAGTACACTTTGGTGAGGGGATTTGATTCCAAACTTTGTAAGGATTAAAATCCATACTGTCCACACGTGTGGGCACCTCTGAACCTGTATTTATTACACAATATTCATTAGATCCATAAAATTGGATTCTATTGGTTCTTGATGAGATTTTTTGGTGCTAATCCTAGGAAAAGCTACCAAGAATTCCAACCTCTGACGTCTGTTGCCATCAGTGCCATTGATTAGATTTGACTAAGTGTTATGAGATCCAATTAATCTAGGCTGAAAGTTTTCTAAAAGTGTTTTATAGGTCTTGGAAGTCCATCAAGAAGTGTGAGTGAGATTCATTATATTGTCCAAAAATAGTCAAAATTGGCCTGAATTGATTGTAGGTTGATTGTAACTCATCTAATCTTCATTTCATTTTTGTGAGGGAGTGCTATGTGAAGAATTGCCAAAAATTGGCAAATCTAGCTTGATCAAAAACCATGTAGAACTTTGTAAATATTGTGTATAATTGGGTTCCACACATGGAAGGACAAGATGCCACGTGGCAAACCACTCCTAATGTAGGTTAGGTCAAGTCAAGAGAGTTGGACATGTCTTTTTGGTGGTCCTCCCTACTTTATAGGACCTACACCTAAGTTTAAGGTGAAAATTTGACCAACTAGCTACCTACGAAGCATAACTCTAGGATCTAGGCTAGGGTTTCATTTTAGGGCAAGAAGAGTGAGTTAACTTCCTTATTACATGCTGGAAATCCACCTAACTTCAAGAAGGAAGTCGAATCTGCTATGTATTCCAAGCTCCCATAGTGAGAAGATAGAAAAGTTTTGGAGCTCATTGGCAATCTCAATCAAGCTAGTTCACTATGTACATTGAGTTTTTGTGATCAAAATGAAACCAAATCAATTTGTACTTGTTTCTCAGGCTGAAGGCCATACTACAGCCTGTAGTACACACGTGTGGTCTCGGATTTCAATGTTGATCAATGCTTTTGATTGTTAATGCTTGTTGTTTGTCAAATTGCCAATCTAGATCAACTTTTTGATGACTAGTTTTTTGATAGATTGTTAAGCAAGCATCCAATCACTCTTGTGAATCTTTTGTAGATCCATTTATGGTCCTAAATTACAGTACTGTCACATGCTAGAACCGTGGTTATAAGTCCATTTGGTGGGGTAGAAACCAAATTTGAGTGAAGCGCTTCAAAAGAGACCTTTGTGAGTTTCTAGGATCAATCAAACCAATTTTCTTGTTTGTAGAATTCACTAGTAAGATGGGATCAAATGGTGCTTTTCTTCTAGAAGCTAGTGAGAGATTGAATTCTAGAAATTATTCCATTTGGAAGGTTAGGATGGAGTTACTGATGGTGCTCCAAGACTTTTTAAGAATTCTTGATTGAAGAAGAAGATGAACCTCTTGGTGCACAAGAGTTGATAAGATACGAGAAAAAATCTAGACTAGCATTTCATTGTATAAATATGAATGTTAGTAATGATCTTATGAGAGATGTATGTTCGTGTACTAGTGCTAAAGAGGCTTGGGATTCTTTGAAAACAATCTATGAATCCAATAACACTTCTAGAGTTCTCAGGATTAGAAATCAAATATTGCAAAGCATGAGAAGAAGTGAGGAAAAGCACAAGACTATGTGCTAAGAATTAAATCTCTCAACAAAGAGTTAGCCACTATTGGTGAGAAGATTAAAGATAGTGAGCTTGCACAAATAGTCCTTAATGGTCTAGGAGATGATTTCTCAAACTTGGTCCAAAGATTTGCCATCCAAAACACCTTGCGAACTTTTGAAAAACTTCATAGTGTATTAGTGGCTCAGGAGTGTAGGTGGTACTGGTACTATTCCATTGTATGTAAGATCATCCAAAAGGATGAATCTTGAAAATGTCCTTTTTGTACCTAAGTTAACCAAGAATTTGTTAAGTGTTTGCCAATTAATGGATAATGGCCTACATGTACAATATAAGCATGTAGGTTGTTCCATCCTTAAGAATGATGAATGCATAGCAAAAGGTTTTAAACAAGATAGATTGTTTAAACTAGATGCTAATGTTGCAATGGAGAGTGTGAATTTGGCAAAGGTGGAGATCTCTAATGTGGAGCTATGGCACAAAAGGTTGGGCCACCCCAACAGCTCAAAGCTATGGAATCCATGTGTGCAAAGGAGCTTGCACTCGGCCTCCCCAAGCAATTGTCAAAGTGTGGAAAGCATTGTGAGGCTTGTAGCTTCTCAAAGGCTCATAAACTACCTTTTCAAGATCTAACACTCCTCTTGAAATCATCCATTCGGATGTTCATAGTTTCTCTCAAGAATCTAATGGTGGTGCCAAGTACTATGTAACCTTCATTGATGATCATTTCTAGATATGGTTGGATTTACCTCTTGTCTTGTGAATCTTTGGCATTTGATTCATTTGTAAGTTCAAAACTCTAGTAGAAAATCAACTTAGTACCAAGATCAATGTATTAAGAAGTGATAATGGAGGAGATTATATGTCCAATAAGTTGATAGAGTTATGTAGTTCTAATGGCATTAAGAGAGACTTATCATGTCCATATACCCCTCAACAAAATGGTGTGGCCGAGAGAAAAAATAGATCTCTTTGTGATTGTGCTAAAGCATTAAGGCCAGATGCTTCTCTACCAAAACCATTTTGGAGTGAGGCAATCACATGTGCTAACTTCTTATGCAATAGATTGCCCAACCAAGCCATTGTAGGAATCACACCATATGAAACTCTATTTGGAGAAAAGCCAAATCTCAAGGATCTAAAGATATTTGGATCCATTTGCTATGTATACCAATCCTTGGATACAAGGAAGAAGGATGATGCAACTTCCATCAAAGGCATCTTTGTGGGATATGGTGAGAATAGCAAAGGTTATAGAGTCTTCAATCTCATCACTAAAAAATTCATAGTGAGTAGGGATGTTATTTTTTATGAAGGACATGCTTGTAAAGCTACTAATCAATCCCTAGAGAGTTCATCTATTTCACTTGGATAGTTCAACCTTTGCACAAATACTGGATTCAGGAAGTCTAAATTCCATGAATTTAACCCTTAGTTCATCGAATCAAAATCAATTGAAAACGTCAAGTAAAATTCATATCCATATGGAAGTAAAATTTCATCTAACAATAAGCAGTCCTTCGAAACTTAGTTCACCACTAGAAGGAGTTATATGAATTTTAAGCCAATTGTCTTGTATTAAAAAAAATTCTAAAAGTATAGGTTCATATAGAAGAAAAATAGATTTTAAGGGTCTCCAGATTTTGTAAATAATGAGATACCATTCGGGATCCGGATCTATATCTCACAATTTTCCAAAATAACCCAAACTGAATAACCAATGGATTTCTCCATTACTATTACTAGTAACCACTAACCATTGGTCTACAGAGTTAACATTCTATGCAAAAATTCTGATCTAGTGGGGAGTGCAGATTAGAGATGCAATCGGTGACTGATTGCCATCCATTGAAGCCATAATACATGGCATTTTAGGCTATATACAGGTGTAATCCCGTTATCGGCCCGGGACAAGCCCCCTGGCTGCTGCTTTTTAACTAAAGCCTACCAAATTGAAACAATACGTAACAATTGTAAACTAAATTAACAGGACAATCACAGTTGAGCTTACTATTTCTAACTCCCTCTCTTAAACTCAAGTGTGATTTAAGTATCAAACTAATTGTACACTTATTACAGTATCACATTTGAAGCTTACATAAATAAATCAAATCAAACCTAAGCTCAAATGTGATAAGAATATCAGAATAAAAATGTGTAGCAATGTCTTGGAGTATCCGTAGAGATCATATGCATTTTTTCTGATACTTGTACTCGACTCACACTCAAGTACACAGTCAAATCACTTGACTCACAAAGTATCAACCAAACACCATGCTCTCAACAAGAGTCTGCCACACTCTTAACTTGACTTGTTCACCATCCAACTTGAAACACAAGTAGACCACGTGAGACACAAGACTCACACCGAGGAAATCTCACTGCCACCATGAGATCATCATCCTCCATCTTACTAGGCTGACATCCTATCAGACGCTTACAAGACAAACTCATAAAGCTGATAACAATGAGTGACTATGCTTCAACTTGAGGAGATCTTACTTCCACTAAGATTATACCCTCACCAGAAAATCAGCTAGTAGATATGTCAACAAGTCACTGAGAATCAAATGAGTACTTTGTTTTTCTTTTCAGTAGCAAATGCATAACCAATCAAACTCCAACTCAGATCTACATCTAATCACAAGAGCCTCTTATGACAAAGTCACATGCAAGCAATCACATTCATGCAAGCAACACGAATGACAAGCATATCAACTGATTATCCCTGCTTGCTGAAGATGATATCCTCCTATACCATACACCTTTGTCATAGGTAGATCCACTACTACAATAACCATGCATCCATAGCTCCACGCATTTGTCCTGAGATGTCTTCGGATGCACCATGTACCTCCCAAAGATATATATCTGTCCAAGTGTCCCATCCAAAACCATCCATTCTACTTTGTCTTGCCTTGCCAAGCTACCATTCATCCTTCATGCACCAAGCATACATGTCTTCCAAAGACTCTGATGAATCCCCTACATCTCATGAGCTTTCTCCTATAGGTTATACGCTTTGACAAGCATTCACAAAGAATATGGATCATATATCAACTTGGACTCTTCACAAAAAACAAGCTAGCAAGCTTTGACCTATAAGTCAAGTGGGCTCCCTCACCCTAGCATCCAACTCACCATCAAGGCTTCCCGATCATGGATTACTAAGCTCCATAGCACCACTCGTATCCTGCTTGCTGCTTCCTGTTACCAATTTTCCACTTTGGCTTTATCCAGTTGACCATACCATTGACATCCTTCACCTTGTGACCGCCATCATTGCATTGTCGCCAATAAGAAGCTAGTATAAATGTCTCCTTACTTGTGACATTTATCCCTTTGCAAAAGCATGTGAACTAACTGTAACCACCAAATTTGATAATGCCATTGTCAATTCTCACCTTGAGATGCCGCTCCAAGAGTCCCTGACCTTGGTAGGTTCTAACTTCTGAAAATTTGAACTAGAAGCCTCATGCCATTCCACCATATTCATTGGCATAACTTGGCATAATGCCCGGATCTCACTTGCGATTGGTTTCCCTCTCTCAATTCTTGCCAATCAAGAGTTTCACGATGCCTCATTGCAACTTGATCACATTTTACAGCTTTCTCCAATGCAATTCCGCCCTTTCCACTCTCCCTCGCAATATACTATGCTTAGGCTCCTCAAAACCACTTGAGAACCGCTTTAGAGCTTCTTGGTTGTAGGCACAAGCCTTTTTACTAATCTGGCCCACAGATTTACAGCACAAAATTGGGCAAATTTGGCACACAGGACACCAAATAGCAAAAATCGTACCTCATTGGGTCACTCATCTCCTGCTCCATAGAATGGTGTCAAGAATGCATCAAAATGCATTTCTCCCTTGATGAGGTCATCACTCTGTCTGTCAGCTCTGTGCAGGCTTTAACAGGCTCCAATTTGGCCTTTATTTGGTCCCAAAAGCCCTCCTCTAGCCAAAGTTAGGCCCTTCCAAAGTGGCCTTAAAAAAACTATCTAAAAAATAAACTACTTCTTCTTTTTGAGGAAATCTTGCCCTTCAGACCCATATTCACCAGTCGGGTCCAATCTTACACTTCAGTATGAAGATTTTTAATGCAATTGAAGGCCTCTTTTCCCTTGGGCCCTTTTCAAGCCAATCTCCACCGCTGATGTTAATCCAACGACTATTCCAGCTTGTGATCACCTCCGTAGATATGCATTGCTCCAGATCTGATGGACATTATTGCACCTGAGCATCAAACTGCAATCCTTCAGCCGCAAAGCACATCCAAGCGCTACGGCCTCCCTCTCTCTCGTTGTGTGCGCTGATCTAGCTCTCTTCTCTCTTGGCTATGGTAACAAGGGTCTCAGTTGCCCTACTCAACTCGCTAGTGCTCCTTCTGTGATCTGCAGCCAGTCACGGCCTCTTGTAGGGCCACTCGCCCTACCAGCGCGACCCCGTGTGGATCTTCACAGCTCAAAAAATCATTTCGAACATTGAAAGATCTGAGGTTTTCTCTTCTGAAACCCTGGCTCATTAAAACTTCCATAGCTTGGAGATAGATTTCTCCCTCTAGGCTTCAAGGCTGAGCATGGCCTCTTATAGGCTTCATCTTAGCTATCCAATGCTCTACTGTAGCTTCTTACAGATCCAAGAACCACCTTCTATAGTGCAAGATCCACCTGTTTCTTGTCCAAAACCCCGGTTGACAGTTTCAACCATTTTTTTTTGCATGCTTTTGGTGTTGTTTCTGATCCAAATACTGAGAACCCAATTGCTATGGTTGTCATGTCTGTCCAACAACCATTGTCAGCTCTTTCCGACACCAAACCGTTCGTCAATTCATTGAGAATTGCTCCCGTTATCAGTATTTCTTGTGGGCTGTCTCATAGTCTGTCTGCTATGAAATTTCCTTTACTTTGATTCTACGAATTGGCTTCGTATGCACTGAATCAAAGGGCTTTGTATCACCAATCACCTCGAACCATCCTGTACCTCATATGACGTCCTTACCGTTGCTCAGTTCTGCTGCTATAGTCGATGGAATCACTCTTCCAAGAGCTACGATCGTGCACGTTCCTCCACAGCCTATAAGCTCTGATACCAAGTTAACATTCTATGCGAAAATTTTGATCTAGTGGAGAGTGCATATTAGAGATGCAATCACTGACTGAAAGCCAACCATCAAAACCATAAACAACATCCACAAGTAACAGAGTGATGGAGGAGCTCACATAAAGCAAAAGAGTTTACAAGCAAAAGCATCTTTATTACAAAGAGAATGATAAATATACAAGCAAAGGGCCCCTTTGCATGGGGACGCCACGTGGCATAGACCTAATAAATGCATGAAATTCACTTTTGGCCTCTACGTGGCATTTTAGCCTATATACAAGTGTAATCTCGTTATTGGCCTGGGATAAGCCCCTGGGCTGGCTTTTTAACTAAAGCCTATCAATTTGAAATAGTACTTAACAATTGTAAACTACATTAACATGACAATGACAATTGAGCTTACTAATTCTAACTTACAAATCACTCTCGCACAAGAAAATCTATCTGGAATCACTTATGTTCCATACCACTAACTTTTCCTCCAAGAAATTTTCTACTTCTAGATTTGTTTACCATAAATGGTCATAAAGATTAATAGGCTAGGATCCGATTCACAACCAATTTCAGGAGATACTTCTAGCTATTGAATTCTCTCATGTTCCTTAAGCATTTCATTGTAGATGATGAACACATACAATACTACTATGCATTGACCTACGTATGGACAATATGTATCGTTCAAAAATTGTCAAAATGCAAGAAATGTTTTCACTAAACCAAAAGAAAGCATTAAGAACTTCGAAACAACCGAAGTAATATTGTAATAGATATTTGATATCTATTTTAAAATCGGTAAGAAAAATTTCATTTTTTCAAAAGTTAGAAAGTACAATTGGTTGTCTCAGATATTATAAAGAAATAGTCTATAATACAATAGAAGAAAAAAATCCAAATTACAAAATTCTTGTATGGAACACATTCCAACTACTTTTCGTTTGCAAATTCCATGGATTTAATCCAAATCCAATTGCAACACAAAGATGGTTCCACAAATGGATTATTATCCAACTGCCATTACCTCTTCCCTTAGAATCTTTGATTCCTTGAAATTCTAAATGAACACTGGGAAAAAGGAATCCAAATTTTTCTAGGATTAACATAACTGGTCCACTTGGTCAACCAATCATCTACTCCTTAAGCTTCATCTCCTTCTTCCCTTCCCAAATGTAGAACATGCAGAAAGCCCCATATCTGGCTTAAGAAAAGGCCTAAACATGATTCAATAGAATTTTTATCTGTTGGTAACTCAAAATGTTTCAATTGTTCACTAGTTAAGTGCTCTACTCAACTACTGTCAAATCTACACGTAGATCGGCATAGTCAAAACTGTTGGATTATTCTCCTTCTTACCAATCAACTAATCGATTTTAATCTTCATCCGTTGTTTATCCAGTTCTGCGGATTTTCCCATTCTTTTACAATCTGCAGTTTTACAAGTGTTTTTACACAATCTATAGAATTACACGGAGTTTTACCACAGTGTGGCATTTCATTTTTCTCTCACTCCGGCTTTCTCGCCTGTCAGGAAATACACGGAGTTTTGCCTTAGTGTCGCTTCGATTTTTCACTTTTTGCGAAGCTGTCGTCTGTCAGGAATCTTGTGTAAAATGCAGTGTCGCCTTTCGCATTTTTTTCATCTGTTAGGATTTGCGAGCAAATATGTAGAGTCACATTTTTCACTTGACAAAATGTCGCACTTTCGCTTTCTCCAAAGAGCCTCAAAAGTTAAGGAAATGACTCTGGCAAAGTGTAGGGCAACCCTAAATCAGTTTTTAAGGCATTGTCGTGTTTTCGCAAAATCTTGACAATGTCGTTTTTTTGTGACAGTGTCGCCTGTGGTTGTTTTAGTTCATTTTTGCAAAAGTGACAATTTGGTTCATTTTTGCAAACAGAATGTTTACGGCCAATTTCATCGCTTATAAGCAATCAATGACAAGGAACCGGATGGATGCCAGCGGATACCAGCCAACTGCAATCACAATTGATGACCTAATTTCTTATTATAAATAGCTGATCATATTCAGTTTTAACGTAAGCAGTTTAATATCATCAAGTATTGCAAGTTAGCTCTCTATCAAGCTTTTAAGCTTGAACTCTCTTGAGCATTCTAGCTCATTTTTAGAGTTATATTTTAGAGTTGCTATTTTGCTATTGGTTATCATCATAGCTGCTTATTATTAGACTTATCCTCAGTTACTCAGAGACAACTTAGAGTGCGCGGTTTCTATCCGCTAATGTTTTGCGCTCATTAGCATCTGATTTTGTTTTTCTGAATCAATACTATCTTTTATTGCGTTCAGTATATGTCAGAATGCATGCATCTCTGTATTTCCTTTGTAACTGATAAAGTTGTCTGAGAATTCAATGTTCCATGTTTGGCTATGTAATCACTTAGTATCTAGTGATTTCAAAGTTAGTTGCTAAAGATTGAACATGATTTCCATCAATACTGCTTTGTTCAATTTTTTATAGGGGTAGTCATGTGAAAATTGTCAACATTTCCTTGTCTAGTTTTAGGCCAAAATTGCTAAAAATGGCACATAGTTTAGGATCTGACTTTTCACACGTGTGAAACAGGTCTAGATATTTTTAGTAAGTGTATTTTTTCAGTATGAAGAAGTGTCAAACTTCAAGACCTTCGAAATGAGTCCATTTTCATGTATTTTGGACATATATGCCAATTTTACCTATATAGGGCATATTTTAGGTAAGGAGGGTCTAGAGAGAGGAGAGAGAGTCATCTCTCTCAGCTATATATAGCAGGTAGGCCGTGGAGAAACAGGTTGGAGCAGATCCATTGTATTCATTTGCTTAATGAGAGATTTTTCTATTGGGTTCTCCTTCCATTGTTGGCATTGTGTAGTGATTGAGTTCAAGCTTTGTGTGTATGATCTTAGGTGCTTTCCAAAAGTGGTAGGCTGATGTATTATGGACTGTATAATGCTATTTTGGGCCGCACTTGATGTTTATGGAAGTTTCCATTTGTGATAAATGCTTTTTGATCAAGTTCTTTGCATTCTAGGTAGCATAGAATGTGTTGCCAATTCCTAGCTTATGTAGTTTGGAGTGCAAGCATTCAAGCCAATGATCTTGGAGTTTAGATCCACTTAGGATCTGTATTTTTCACATGGTATCAGAGCTGGTTGGCTTCTATTTACAGTAAGTATTCCATTTTTGGTGATATTTGGATGTTTGATCAAGTTCTAGCATGATTTTGCATTGCTTTGTTGATCAAATCTTACGAACCTTTGTTTTGTGAGTTGAACTTGTGGATCAAAAGCATATTTCAGGTCTATTGAAGATCAGAGGCTGAAAAGAAACTATTTTGGATCAGATCATAACACCTAATCATTTGTGATTGTGAGGCTTGTGCATATTCAATACTAACAATGTTCTTTTCAATCCTATTGTTGACAATCTCCATTCTTGGATGAACACTCTCCTTAAGTGGATGAAACTTCTCCTTAAGTGGATGACAAATGCTCTTTTGAGTGAGTTGTAATTCTCCTAAAGGCTGAGCAAAGCTCCCATTTGGATGAAAGATCCCCTTTTTTGGGTGAACATATTGTAAGCTCCATTGTGAAGAGCATATTGTAAAGATTGTCATCAATTTTGGCATAATTTTTGGTGTACTTTGTTGAGCATGTAAGTAACTCTCCTTATGTAATTTGATTGGAGCATTTGCTGGAAGGTGTTAACCATTATGCAAGTGTGTTTTCAGGTTCTTAACAGGTTGAGGAACATTCTCATGTGAAGTGATCTTAGATCTA
This sequence comes from Diphasiastrum complanatum, assembly GCA_029204225.1. Taxonomy (NCBI): domain Eukaryota; kingdom Viridiplantae; phylum Streptophyta; class Lycopodiopsida; order Lycopodiales; family Lycopodiaceae; genus Diphasiastrum; species Diphasiastrum complanatum. The sequence continues at coordinate 59,399 of MU832188.1, read as the reverse complement.
CATCTAAACACCAAATTTTGACAAGATAGTGAAGCTAGTCTTGTGATTCACTTAGTGTGCTCATTCATTCACCTCTAAATCTTGTATTTATCACTTGCTGGAGTTTATAAACTTTTAGAAGTGTGGTTTACATGTGGTTTTACAGGTTGAATAATATCTTAGTGTGGTGATCATATGTTGATCAAGTTTGTTCATTACTAGGTAATCTTGGCATCCTAGTTTTGGGTATTTTCTAAGAATGCAAGTAACTCTTCACACCATAACTTGATTTGGTCACTTGCTGGAAAGTTTGAGAGCTTAAGCAAGAGTGTGTTCAGGTTGGTTTGAGTTTGTAATCCATTCTTAGTGTGTGCAAAGTGTTGCATGTGTTTCAATCTTCCTTTCTATGCTTGAAAGCCAAATAGTTTCAAGATAGAGGTCATTTAGGGTTCTAAATCTTTTAAGATCTTCTCCTTCTTCATTTATTGAGAGAAAGGAGAGTGCTAGGTGCATTAGAACAGAGCCTAAGGACACAAGAAGATTTTAGCATCATGACATCCAATGGTGGAATCATGTTGGAAGCTAAAGAGAGGTTAAACTCTACAAACTATTCAACTTGGAAAGTGAGGATGGAGTCTTTACTAGAGTTGAATGAGCTAATGGATATAGTTGTGGGAATTGAAGAAAGACCTCTAATTCTTCAAGAGCAACTAAATTTTGATAGAAGGGCTAAAAGAGCCTTACATATCATAAAGATGAATGTTACCAATGAACTTCTTAAAGAAGTTGGTAAATGTACTTCTTCAAGTGAAGCATGGAATGCTTTGAAGAAGATCTATGAGTCCAAATCCACATCTAGGGTTCTCACCCTAAGAAGGCAAATCTTCCAAAGTTGTCAAAGAGAGGGAGAGAGTGCACATTCATTTGTCTTGAAGGTTAAATCCTTGAATGATGATCTAGCATGCATAGATGAAAGCATAAAGGATGGGGAACTAGTTCAAGTCATGTTGAATGGTTTGCTTGATGAACATTCTAACCTTGTACAATGCTTTGCTATACAAAAGTCCTTGCCAAGTGTCAATGACTTGCAAGAGATCTTGGTGGCTGAAGAGCATAGGTTGCAAGCCAAAGGTGGTGGTGCATCAACACAAGGTGGAGATGAAGAAGCTCTTTTCACAAAGGGCAAGTTCAAAGGCAAGTGGTCCAAGCAAGGTAGTTTGGAGCATGGAAAGCATTCTTCTTCTTTGCAAAGTAGGAAGCAAGATAAGTCCAAGTTCAAATGTTTTTATTGTGGGATAAAAGGACATTTTGCAAATGAATGCCATAAGAAACAAAATGCTAGATCTAGGTTGAGATCTAATGTACTTCTTGGAGATGATAATTGTTGTGCTAACTTGGCAAGCTTTGGTGAATCTATGGTCAATTTTTTGGATCCATTGGATCTTGAAGATGCACTAGTGTTACCTACTAGTCATATGGAGTCATGTGGAGCTAAATTAGCATCATGTTTGTACTCTTCTACTCATGGACTTCCAAGGCTTGTTGGTTCTTCAATGGTGCTAGATGGCAAGTGCAAAAATGGAAAAGGTAAGGAAGGAGCTAACTTCATCAATGGAGTTGATGAAGATTCTTCTTTGGAAGTGATTGTTGCTAATGACTTGTTTGTTCATATGGAAAAAGATGGAGATGCTAAGTGTCATTCTTTGCAAGAAGATGGTTGTTCTTCTAATTCTTTTCATATTGATGTATGTAATCATGTGGGAAAAGATGATGGTGCTTTGAGCATGCTTGAAGGAAATGGTTCTTTTACATCTTTTTGTGATAAAGTCATTTGTGCAACAAGTGGTGTCACATTTCTTCATAAAAAGAGTAGATCAAAGGTTTCTATCATGAGACTTGGTGAGGGAGATCACAAGTCAAAAGGAAGAGAAGTATGTGAAGTGTTCAAAGTAGGATGTACTTTGAATGATGTTTTTATGAACGATAGTGAGGAAGAATCATTATCATATGACTCATTACCTAAATCATTGAGTAGAAGTTCATGTTTGAAAAGAGAGAGTACTTCAATCACTCTTATGTTGAAGGTACTAAGGATTCTTTTCTTGGCTTCTAATATTCAAGAGTCTTCTACTTCTTATGGTGCAACTATCAAGAGGGAGGTTTCTAACTTTTGTGGTGCTAGCATTAAGAGGGAGTCTTGTGAAGGAAAGGGCAATGGAAGAGTGGTTCTTGGGAAGATCCAAAGCATGGATCTAACATCTCTTCATCAACTCAAAGCATTCTATGATTGTGGTGGATTGTTCATTCATGGTCAAGATGGCAAAAGGTTGGTTGAAGAAGACTACATGGAGCAACTCAAGTGGCAACTTCTTCAAGGCAAGGGAGATATCATTGGTGAGCTTATTGAGGTTTGTTATGAACTCAAGAGGGCTGTTTTGATTAGGTTTGATACTCATCTTCACCTACTCTACTTCATGTTAAATGGAAATGTTGGAATCTATCTTTTGGTTTATGATGGTGGCATTGTTTTCACTAACTATAGTGAAGGGTCAAATTTGAGCATTGATGAGATCTTGTGGGATCTTAATCATGTGTTTGAGAGGGAGTATCTTCAGAGTTTCAGATCTGAAGATGTTCACATATGCAAGATCTTTGATGTCTTATTGGAAGATCAAGAGGTTGATCTTGGATTGCTTCATCAACACCAAGAGACAAGTGGCAATTCGAAGCTAGTGAAAAGCATCAAAGAAGAGACAAATGGTCAAGGCATTTTGGATCTGTTTTTACAGGTTCGTGAAGGTTCAAGTAAGGTCTTTGGAGCTGCAAGGAAGTGTCTTCTTACTCTACCTCACTTGCCTAATCTCATGTATGAACATTGTTATGTCAATGTGTTGAAATTGTCAAATTTCAATAAAACTAGTTCCATAGTTTTGCATCCTTTGGATCTTGGAGATGGAATAGTTATCATTGCTGGTTTGTATGATCAAGTACATGAATTCATTCAGATCTTGAAAGGTATTGAAGTGGTCAATATGTTTTCTTTTGAACAAAGTTCAAGATCTAGTATTCTAGTGTTGGCAAATTGGCAACTTGTTGACATTGTAGGATCAAGCGTTGTGTGCAAATCTTGTGGAGGTACTTCAAGTATTTCAAGTTCAGGTTTTGGTCATTCAAATGGAGTAGGGAACACATCTTTTTGGCATTCATTCACTCAAAGGCTTTCATGGATTGAAGATCTACAAAGGCAAGGTGGTGATGGAAGTTCATTCATGGAGATACATGTTGCATTCACTATATGTATAGTGAAATGTGGAGGAGGCATGCAAACACTTGTTGATCACTTTCATTTACAACTTGTTTGCTGCTATTTTACAGAGAAACCAGAGATGGATACATGGAGGAATTCATTAATTGAGATTCTATGTTCTTTTACATGTACCATTTTTATGATTCTATGTAAAATTGATGTAAGAAATAGTGAAGCATCCTATATGGACACTATTATCTATATCAATTATGTTGTGTCCTATCTTGTACATATTAGGATCCTTGAGAAGAGATCTATTCTGATGATGGAGATCATTCTTAAGTTGGAACAAAGTAGTGTTGTAAAACTAGCAAGTTAAGTTGAAGAGGGAGTGTGAAAATTGTCAACATTTCCTTGTCTAGTTTTAGGCCAAAATTGCTAAAAATGGCACATAGTTTAGGATCTGACTTTTCACACGTGTGAAACAGGTCTAGATATTTTTAGTAAGTGTATTTTTTCAGTATGAAGAAGTGTCAAACTTCAAGACCTTCGAAATGAGTCCATTTTCATGTATTTTGGACATATATGCCAATTTTACCTATATAGGGCATATTTTAGGTAAGGAGGGTCTAGAGAGAGGAGAGAGAGTCATCTCTCTCAGCTATATATAGCAGGTAGGCCGTGGAGAAACAGGTTGGAGCAGATCCATTGTATTCATTTGCTTAATGAGAGATTTTTCTATTGGGTTCTCCTTCCATTGTTGGCATTGTGTAGTGATTGAGTTCAAGCTTTGTGTGTATGATCTTAGGTGCTTTCCAAAAGTGGTAGGCTGATGTATTATGGACTGTATAATGCTATTTTGGGCCGCACTTGATGTTTATGGAAGTTTCCATTTGTGATAAATGCTTTTTGATCAAGTTCTTTGCATTCTAGGTAGCATAGAATGTGTTGCCAATTCCTAGCTTATGTAGTTTGGAGTGCAAGCATTCAAGCCAATGATCTTGGAGTTTAGATCCACTTAGGATCTGTATTTTTCACAAGTCATGCATTGGAAGTAGGAAGTTTCCGCTACAATTATCTAACCTATTTCCAACATGGTATCAGAGTGAAATCTCTAATACTTGATATCTTTTACGATATCAAATTCTTCAATTCCTTTCAACCTTTCAGTATCAGATAATTGATTTCCTATTGTTTGCATTACTGCATCTTAGCGTCATCGATACAAATGGATTCTCAAAGTAAAGCTGGTCTTATCGTAGACAAGCTGAATGGATCCAATTATCATTTGTGGAAATTTAAGATGAAGACCTTGCTAATCGCCAATGAATTATGGGATGTTGTTACAGGTACAGAAGTAAAACCTGAAGACGACGACTCAAAGTGAAAATCGAAGGATGGTAAAGCTTTCGTGCTTATTATCGTCAATATATCATATACACAGATTGGACACATAGCTGAAGCTAAAACGTCAAAAGGCGTTTGGGATATCCTGAACTCACTATATGCCATGAGGGAAGTAACTACCAAGTTACATCTACGAAGAAAATTCTTCACATTCAAGATGTCTATTGGTGATTCTCTTTAGAATCACATTAACCAGTTTAAGAATCTCTTGCAACAGATGGCCGCTGTCGGATCAGTCATAGACGATCAAGACGCAATTATGACATTCCTTTCAAGCTTTCCCTCTACATATGAGAACTGGGTGATGATCATATTGACACACTCAGACTTAACTCTTACTAGAGTTATCACTATGTTGCTGCAAGAATATAATAGAAGAAGTCAAGACACGTCGTCGCCTTCCTCCTCTCAAGCTCTATATGTCAACAAAGGCTCTAAGCGAAAGAAGCAGAAAACCTCCAAGAAGGCTGCAACAAATCAGAAGCCGACTCAAAGTCAAGAACAATCATCGAATCCACAGTCGAAGAAGAAGATGTTTTGCAGGTATTGCAAGCGCAATAACCTTGAGATCAAGGATTGCCAAATTCTCCAAGCGAAGAACATAGCCAAGCAACCTGATCAACAAGCAAATACAGTCTCATCATCTCCCCAGGTCGAAGTGGATGAAGGCGCATTTATGGTCAAAGATCAAAGCACATTTTTGGATGATTCATGGTTTCTGAATTCTAGACCAACTCAACATATGACCAATCAACGTGAGATCTTCAACTCCTACATGCCTTACAACACGAAGAAATTTGTTCTGTAAGATTGCGATTCCAGCACGATCAATTCAAATTACTATCAAAAGTCTTATATATTCCTAAACTCTCTACAAATCTGTTATCAGTAAGTAGAGTTATAGATTTAGGTCATAAGGTAGAATTCGAATCTAATCAATGCAAAATTATTGATGGGAGTAATAAGATCCTTGCACTCGGCAAGAGGCAGGGTTACTTATATAGATTGGCACATTGTTATTCTGAGTCTAGTCAGGCCTTGAAAACCTCTATTTTAGTCAAGAAAATATTACTATGGCATCATTGCTTAGGACACGTGGATCTTCCGAATTTGACATGACCGATCTGGGCGAAGCTCATTTCTGCCTTGGTATACAAATCCACAGAGACAGAAAATAGAAGTTGATCCATATCATACAACAGAGGTACATCTACAACATTTGGTCAGAATAATCTGATCAATTGCAAAGTAGCTCTCTCGTCAATGGAACCAGTACTCAAATTGTCAAAGGACCAGTGTCCCCAAAAAATTCACGAGAAGCAACAGATGTGTGAGTATCCTTACCATTCTATTATAGGATCTCTTATGTACGCCATGATCTGTACCAGACCAGACATTGCTTTTGCAGTCAGTTTATGACTAATCCTGGTGTAACACATTAGAAGGCTCTTATCAGAGTCATGAGATATCTTTGAGCTACTATGGACTTTTGCATTTGTTATGGAGCAGTCAGCAATGACAAACTCAATTTCCTCCATGGTTACACAGATGCAAGTTGGGTAGGAGATGTAGACACTCGTAAATCTACTTTTGGATTTACATTCTTTCTCAACAATGGTCCAATTTCCTAGAACAATCGCAAGCAATCTTCGATAGCTCTATCTTCCATTGAATCAGAGTATATTGCAGCCTCTCAAGCTACAAAGAAAGCAATTTAGTTGAGAAACTTACTTTCAAATATCAGTCTGAATCAATATGCTCCGACGACATTCTTTTGTGATAATCAAAGTGCCATCGCTTTATTAGCCAACCCTAGATTTCATTCCAGGAGTAAGCACATTGAACTAAAGTATAAGTTCTCAACGAAGAGGTCATATTGCAGTACTATAGAACGCAAGATATGACAACTGATATTTTTACCAAAACATTAAGTTTGGATACACACAGAAGATTCTGTGTAGAACTAAGTTTGAAGGTCAAGACATTCAAGGATTCAGATTAAGGGGGAGTGTTAGATTATTCTCCTTTTTACCAATCGACTAATCGATTTTAATCTTCATCCGTTGTTTATCCAGTTCTACGGATTTTCCCATTCTTTTACAGTCTACAGTTTTACAAGTGTTTTTACACAATCTGTAGAATTACACGGAGTTTTACCACAATGTCACATTTCATTTTTCTCTCACTTCGGCTTTCTCGCATGTCAGGAAATACACGGAGTTTTACCTTAGTGTCGCTTCGATTTTTCACTCTTTGCGAAGCTGTCGCCTGTCAGGAATCTCGTGTAAAATGCAGTGTCGCTTTTCACATTTTTTTCGCCTGTCAGGATTTGCGAGCAAATATTCAGATCACATTTTTCACTTGACAAAATGTCGCACTTTTCGCTTTCTCCAAAGAGCCTCAAAAGTTAAGGAAATGACTCTGGCGAAGTGTAGGGCAACCCTAAATCAGTTTTAAAGGCATTGTCACGTTTTTCGCAAAATCCAGATACTGTCGCCTTTTTGCGACAGTGTCGCCTGTGACTGTTCTAGTTCATTTTTGCAGAAGTGACAGTTTGGTTCATTTATGCAGGACAAAACGTTTACGTCCAATTTTACCACTTATCAGCAATCAATGACAAGGAATCGGATGGATGCCAGCGGATACCAGCCAACTAGCAATCGCAATTAACGACCTAATTTCTTAGTATAAATAGCTGATTATATTCATACAGTTTTAAGGTAAGCAGTTTAGTATCAGCAAATATTGCAAGTTAGCTCTCTATCAAGCTTTTAAGCTTGAACTCTCTTGAGCATTCTAGCTCATGTTTAGAGTTATATTTTAGAGTTGCTATTGCGCTATTGTTTATCAGCATAGTTGCTTATTATCAGACTTATCCTCAGTTACTCAGAGATAGCTTAGAGTGCATTGTTTCTATCCGCTAATGTTTTGCGCTCATAAGCATCTGATTTTGTTTTTTTGAATCAATACTATCTTTTTATTGCATTCAGTATATGTCAGAATGCATGCATCTCTGTATTTCCTTTGTAATTGATAAAATTGTCTGAGAATTCAATATTTCATGTTTGGCTACGTAATCACTTAGTATCTAGCGATTTCAAAGTTAGTTGCTAAAGATTGAACGTGATTTCCATCACTACTGCTTTGTTCAATTTTTGATAGGGGTAGTCATGCACTAGAAGTAGGAAGTTTATGCTAAGATTATCTAACCTATTTCCGACAAAAACCATTCCAAGAGGACTTGCGTTAGTCTTGGTCTTTATTGATCACATAAAACAAGAACTGCTCCCTTTAGTTGACAAATTCTAAAATCTTCAACTGAAAGTGAAAGGTACTGTGACCTTATAAAATTGATTGATTTCATCTCAGTGAGGTCATTCACTTTATAAGCTATTTCTGTTTGATAAAAAAACCAACGAATTTGAATAAAATCAAAACATGCATGGTTCTTCTAGAATTTTACATAACTGGGATTTTCAAATTCCATTCAATATGGACCAAAACTGTGAAAATCGATTTATAGCATCGACTTGGCAGCTTCACAATTGTCATCACATTTTCAACTGATTTTGAAACATCCAGCATGCGCCAAACATGACATGCAGTGATTTATTCAAAAAAATCAAAATTTACTTAAATTGCCTAGAAAATTGGAAAATCACTTTTCAACTTGCTTTTATAGAATTTATTGTATTCATGCATGAAAATTTATCTGATCAAACTATTGTTACACCCAGTACCTTGTATCAGACATGTACACTGATTTTTTTTTTTTTTAAATTTCAACACTGGGAATGTACTCTACTGCTTCACATGCTTGCATGCGATCAGAGCATTTCAAAAAAAAATTAAGTTTTACTCTAAAAACTGCCAAACTTCTGACGACCATAACTTTTGCTACAGGACTCCGATTTGGTCACTGTAAAGCACAATACAGAGGGAGAGGGGGCTAGCAAGACACTTGCCACATCACCCTACCATGTAGACTTAACACATGCAAGCAATAAATGACTAAAATTGCAGTAGGAGGGCGCACTTTCTCAAGGTAATATCATAAAAAATCCCACTCCAACCCCATATGCATCCAATTAGACGTTACAAGAACTCTTTTAAGGTTCAGTTTAGAGGCATAGAGGCTTCCATCAAGTCCAACAAGCAATCATAAGCTAAGATCATGCAAGAATTGCATTTTATGGAGTCCCTCAACAAGCAAAACTTCAAGATATTGGTGCCTAAGCCCCCAACTCCAAATTAAGTGCCTGACGGCTCAAATCAGAGAAAATTCATCAAATTTTTTAGCTTGTAAAAAGATCCAATGGTTTCAAACCACCAATTGAGAGTTATTTAAGCTCAAAAAGCCCCAAAAATACACTATTTTTTTACTTCTTTGAGACTCTTAATGTTGTCCAATCCCTACCAAACTTCATGAAAGCCTTAGAAAAGCATCATTACACCTCTAAAAATGTGCATGTAAAAACTATCCAAGGATTTTATGAATATCTCCAAAAACATTAAAAAACCACCAAAAACCCATGTTTTTTTAAACTAAATTTCAACCTTTTTGGAAATTTCTTGTGGATCAAACCCACATGAAAGTGCAATCAGGCCAAATATACTGTAATTCAATCACAAAAAGCACTATATGTTTTGATCTTGGTCAATCATGCTTCATATAGCCCATTTATAGCCCAAAAACCCCAATTCTTGGCTAAAAATCACTATCTAGGCCCACTTTTGACTTTTCCACTAGCATGCAATCATTAAAATCAATCATAATGACTGGAAAAAAGCAAGTACAAGTCTAAAAAACATTCAGGAACAGTAGCTTTGACAAATTTCAAGCCAAAACATTGAATACTAGCTCAAAAACCACAAAAACTATCAAAAAACCATTGATTTCCATCATTGAGTCTATGCAAAATTTCTATGATAATGACCATTAGGCTAAAAGAAAACCAAAATCAGAGAAGCCACTTACTTTCTGGAGGTCAATTCCACCACCAGGAAGTATAAAGCAACGAGGAAATACCAAAAAACTAGGAAAAGGCAAAAAACAACTCCACCTTATGATCGATGCAAAGTATGGCTCTGATATCATTATAAAAATCGCCAAGTGAAGATCTACCTAGATCCTATTGCATGCAACCAACAGGCCACCTATGGAGCCAAACCACCCAACCAACATAAAATAGATAGTCTAGTCTCTAACCGCTCCACCCCCGAGCCATGGTAACTGAATGCAAGAGAGGAGAGGATCCTAGCTCTTGGAACAAGAAAATTGAATGAGAAATAGGGCGAGTTTCTACAAGATATATGTTGAGAATGATGACTGAGACAGGTTGGGCTTTCTACCCCACCATAGCTCATGTGGTGTCATGTGAGGAACACCAGACTTACCCGTCTTGTTCTAGATATATGCGGCTGCAGCTACTGCTTCAGCCCACAGTGCCCTTGGAGCCTTCAAGTAGGCCATCATGCATCTGGCTACTTCCATTAGGGTCTTGTTCTTTCGTTCAGCAACACCATTGTGCTGCGGTGTGTAGGCTGCAGTTCTTCTGTGAATAATGCCACGATCATTGCAGAAGTTAGTGAAGTGATTCGAGATATATTCGCCACCTCAATCTGTTCTGATCTGCTTCACTTTGTTGCTTGTGCATCTTTCTACCCAATTCACATATTCTGTGAATTTATCGAGCGCTTCAGATTTATTCTGAATAAAGTACTCTGGCAAATTTGCTATAATCATCAATGAAGGTTATGTAATACTTTGAACCTCCTACTGAGATCACGTTGAATGGCAGATGTCAGAGTGCACTAGCTCCAGAATCTTTGTCGTTCTGTAGGAGTCTTTCATGAATGGTGGGCGTGACATCTTGCCTTTAAAACATGCATCACAGGTGGTCAAACTGGTTGCATTCGAGATGTTGACCCCTATTATCGCTCCATGGTGGCTTTCTTAGTAAAGTGCCAAATGGCGTTCATGTGGCAGAGTCTTCTATGCCACAAAGTGTTTGGCGAGTCGTCATGAGTCTGATGCACCTGATCTGCAGGTAGGCGTACCTTCAGATGATATAGGTTCCCTTTCCTTCTACCTTGAGTGACGAGAGTACTGGTACTGGCATCAATCACGTTGCATGCTTCGTCAGAAAACGTCACACGTATCCCTGCATCTACTATTCTTGTTGCAGAGTAGGCACAAACAGAACGTCTTCGAGTCGTATGTCTCTGTCGTTGGTGTTGAGCCATAGTAAACCAATGTCATTCACTTGATGTTTATATCCATCTCCAAGAACTATGAATCTTGAAGGATCTGCACTTCTGAAATCAGACATTATTTGTCTTGATGTCATGAAGTGTGAGGTGGCTCCTGAATCTAGGATCACCTCATGTGTGTCAGACGTTGATGTTGCACACACATCTTCACACATGTAGGCAGTCGAGCAACTTCTGTTTGTTTTTTCTTCGCCCATCTTTGAACTCTCGGGCTCCTCGACATAGGACGAACTATTGTCGTTCTCCTGTCTGTTCTGTGCTAATTTGTTCCTTGGGTTCTAGCGGCAATCCATGGCTGCGTGACCCTTCTTGTGGCAATGGATACACTCAATCTTGGGATTGAGCCAGCAGGTATCTACTGTATGCCCGTATCTTCTGCATCTCACACAAGTCTTCTTGTTTGCACCTTGTTGTTTTGACCTCCCTTTGGTTTTCCAGTTGCCCTCTGCTTGCTGGTCATGATCCTGCCTCTGATTGGACTCCCTCTTTGGCTTAAATTGCTTCTTTGATTTTTCTTTGTTGCCGTAGAGGGCCTGGCCAGAACCATCTTCATGATCCAGATGTTCTCTGGCCTTGACTTCTTCTCGAATCTCGACAACCGCCTTTTCGAGATTCATGGCGGGATCTTTCGTGAGCAGGGTTCTTGTCGTCTGGAATGATCTGGCTAAGGCTCTCAACATGTACGTGAGCTGCTTCTCAGCTGACACAACGTTCTCTGTTCCAGAGTTATGTAGTGACAAAAACAGATCCTTCATCTTTCTTACGAAAGAGGTGAGGTCTTTTCCATCCCATTGCAAATTTGTCAACTAATCTTCCAGCATCATGATCTGACTTCTTGATTTCGTCTGAAATCTGGTGAGCAATACATCCCACATCTCCTTAGCCTTGGAGAGTGTAGCCAGGTCAAGGGGAAGATGATAGCAAGGCTACTACCTTGTCGTTTTTCTCCCTCCATTCACGTAGCTCCTTGCCTGTTGTTGTAGGCATTTCTTCTGTGCCATGCACCCAGGGGAAGAGTCCTTTGCCCTTGAGTATCAAAGATGTCTTAACTTTCCAGGCTAGAAAGTTAGATCCTGAAGAATCAAGTATCGTGCAGATCTTGCTCTGCATGCTGCTGACTGAAGCCATTGCTTCTTGAAGTCTGTTTTCTTGTTGATGGTTGATTGTCTGAATGCTTGGCCTCCTAGATCTGATAGCTTCTCAACTATGTGAGAGTTTGACAGGATAACTCGCTCTGATACCACTGTTGAGAATGATGACTCATGAATTCGTCAGATTCGCGAAACTTTCGCGAAGGCAAATCAAGCACGACTCTCTTCGTCTCGGATGGGGTTCAGATGCAATCGCTGGACACTACCAACTGAATCACTCCTACAGTCCTCCAGAGTGTAGTCAGTCACTACTAATCTACGTTCAAAAAATTAATACAGCATTCAACATAGTTTCAACCAAAGTGCGGAATTCAAAATGAACAAGAAGAAACTCAGACACGCGATTAACAATAGAAACATTTGCATTTGAGATCAGACACAACACGAATTGGTATGTGCATGAAGGCTACAATATCATCTATTGATTTCTTTTCTCTAATTCTTTGAGCACTACGTGCATATCCACGCAGTGCATTGGCGTGAGAGAAACGCGGTTCTCTCACGAGTAATCGTTTTGCTTTTACTAGCGGACAATTGGATCTTCTGATCCTATACAAAAATTGTCTTCGCACGTAGGTGGACAAGTATTCTGTATTTTTTGTCTTGATTGCATACTAGCATCAAAGTATTACATTACACTGTATGTGTATTCTGTTGATCTATATGTCAAGTATCATCCAGTAAGTATGGTCGCTCTATGTAAATCTAAGATTAGAGTGATTAAACATCTACAACTAATCAGGGAATTACAAGAGTGGCAAATTAGCCACGACCTAAAATGTATCTGCTGATGTCATACCATCAAATCAGATATCTGTACTTCTGGGTACTTGCGTGATCTTAGCTAGTACTCTTTGGAGCGTGAGGGCAAAACGGGTTTCGTTTTGCTCGTATGCCTTTCTCTCGTACTGAACCGCAAAGGAATCTCGTTCGTGGATCTTTCGTGTTAGCGAACCATTCGTCTTCGTCCCCTTTGAATTTGGTGTTCACGAATCATTCGTCTTCATCTCCTTTGACTTTCATGTTTGCAAAACTCTTCGTGTTTCGTGTCTCTAGATTTTCGAGTTCGCGAACATCTTTGTCAGGTTGAGGGCTGAAAGCTAACAAGGCTTTGTAGTTGGAAACATTTCGTTTCTTCAATATATAGGACCCAAAAGCTGTGGAATATTTTTTATAGAATTTCTTATTCCAAGCCAAAAGCATTTGATCTCCTATTTTTGCACCATAAGGTAGTCAATCACCGTGCAAAAGCTCCATAGGTCCAATTAGAGCACCTCTCTCACAAGGTTATTAATTACATTTCTGGGCTAGTCCGGAATGATGTGACGTAACTAATAATCTCGTACACTGGAGTACCGTATATCCAAGTCTATTAGGCCGAATCCTATATAGAGGTTGTGGACACAATAGGAACGCTCATATTTCACCGAGCCTAACGATCCTTAGTTGGATCTTTCACTATTTTTTTTTCAAATTCTCCTGACATGTTGATCACTTAATTATTATTGGAAATAATTAAGATGTGGTAGCCATGATCAAGACTGATCTTCTGAATCAATTTGAGATGACATATCTTAATCTAATGCACTATTGTCTCAGAGTAAGTGGCAAAAAGGACATGAAGTGGGGCTAACTCAAGTCAAGCCTTGTCATGAAATTACTGCACAGGTTCAAGCCGCAAGATTGTAAGCTAGTGAGCACACCTATAGAGCCAGCTAAAAAGATTTCCAGGCTTGATGAGTCATATCCATTTGAGCCTACATTGTGTAGGTAGTTGGTAGGAAGCTTGACTTACTTGTCAGAAATGGTGAACTCTTGCAACTTTGTCGCAGCATGAACAAGACACAAAGGTCGAACAATTCGCGATAGTCAACATGACTTTGACTCAAAGCACGAACGAGAACGATTCGCGATAGTCAACGTGTCTTTGACTCGAAGCACGAACGATTCGTGAATCAATGGCGAATCGCAAACACACCTCCAGGACCGCAAAGACGAAAAAGGGACGCGAAACAAAAACTACAAAAAGAACAAAACAGATGAAGAAAAATCTTTCGCGTTGACAGCTGGCAGCTCAACGGGCTTCACGCCCAGCTGAAACAAGTAACAACGACATAGACTAACCAACTAGTTGATTAACGTTAACTAGTGGTGTGATTCTATGTTTAGCTATCTTGTAGACTCCACATAGTGGAGGTATAAATGATCCTCTCTGGATCATAATAAAGTAGTGAATACAGAGATTTGTAAGAGACAAAGAGAGACGTAGCAAATAGAGTAAGAAAGAAAAGGCACCATAGCTGTGCATGAAAGTCTGCCAATGAGCATAACACATCAAAAGAGTAGAATGTCATTCCGCCAACGAGCGTGACACTGACGAATTCACTCTAAACTAAAACTGATAATTCAGTCACTCTATTTTTGTGTATCTTGTCTTGTGCTGTATATCATGATTGCTAGAATAGAATATGTTTTGTGATGCGTAGTCGAGTGTCTGGGATCCTGTAAGGCCTTCCACACAAAAGAAAATTAAAAGACAGAAAATTGTTCACGATAAAGAACACAAAGTGAGGACGAACACGAATCAGTCCCACGCACACGCTCCCGTGACATGGTATCAGAGCAAACAGGTTGTCACTACTGATATCCTAGCAGTGATTCTTCCAGACAACATAATATGGCTACGACAATCCAGACCAGAGTAGCAATCAGTCTCGATGGCGCAAATTACAGAATCTAAAAATTCAAAATCAAAACACTCCTGAAGGACGAAGGCATCTGGTCGGTGACCGAGCTCTCAGAGGTGCAGCCTCTAGAGGGAGACCCGAGGAGAGCTGAATGGATCAGAAAGGATGAGTGTGCAATGGAGATCATCGTTTCGTCCATAAATGAAGATCTACTCATGCAGATTGAAGACTGTGAAAGCAGCCATGCAGCATGGGAAAGATTAAAGCAGAAGTATAAAGTGAGGACTGCAGATTCAGTCATGCACCTTCACAATCAGTTGCAATCAATAAAGTGGGATGGCAATCAGTTGGATCAGCACGTTGAGAAGATCAGAACGACCTTCGCTCAACTCGCTGCATCAGGATAGGAGCACCAGGCTCCAGCACCACAGCAGTTGATGTACTTTATGAAATCTTTACCGACATCCTATCAGCCGCTGAGAATGCTCATACTGAGTCTACCAGATATGACATTCGACAAAGCAGTCAGTCTTGTCGCTGATGAGAGACTAATGAGAGACGAAGGAGAGGGAAGAAATGATCAAGAGAAGGCTCTCTTCATGAAAGGAAAGAAGAAGAACAAAAACAAGCCAAGATTTGAGAAGACAAAGTCCTCGAATCAACAATCTTCTTCATGCGATCACTGCCACAAACCAGGCTATACAGCCAACAAATGCTGGTTCAATCCAACAATACCTTGCATGGACTGCAAGAAGAAAGGGCATTCTGCTTACGACTGCAGATTCAACCCAAAAAGAAAAAACAAAGCTGAAAAGGAAAACATTGCAGAATCATCTAAAGATGCAGAAAGAGGTGACGAAGCTTTCACGATACTCGACGAAGCTTCGACAAGCTACTCCGAACATGACTATGATGTGGTCATCGATTCAGGAGCAACATCTCACATAACCTGCAACAAGAAGATCTTGATCAACTTTCACGAACTCAAAAACGATAGAGCGATGATTCTAGGCGATGGAAGCAGACATGATGTCAAAGGCATCAGCTCTCTAAAGCTACGAACACTGTCAGGCCAAGCAGAGCTGCTAGGAGCACTCTATGTGCCCTCACTCAGAAAAGATCTGCTATTTGTCTCCAAGATGGCAGATCTAGGCATGAGTTTTGTTCGACGGCAACACTTGTCGTATGATCGAGAAGACAACAAACAAGTTGCTGACGATCGAATGCAGAGAAGGAAACCTCTACCAGGCCAAAATAATTAGCAACTCTGATAGCATATTAAATGCTTCTGAAAACGAAGATTAGCTCTGGCATAGGATATTGTATCATCTGAACATGCGGAGCCTGTACGACATGAGCACAAAGGACATTGTCACAGGTCTCAAAATATCAAGGCCCGAGGCTGAGTTCTGCGAAGCTTGTCAGAAAGGCAAGCAACATCGGAGTCCATTTACACACGAAGGAAGAAGAGCCAAGGAAGTTCTTGAGCTTGTCCACTCTGATGTGTGTGGACCGATGAAAACAGATTTGCTCTCAGGTTCGAAATATTTTCTAATGTTCATAGATGATTACAGTCGAATGACCATGATCTACTACTTGAAGAAGAAATCCAAAGTATTTGATTCTTTCAAGAAGTTCGTGGCATTCACAGAGCATACAGATCCTTAGATCTGACAATGTAGGTGAATACAAAAGCACAGAATTCTCAAGATTCTGCGAAGAACAGGGGATTGGACACCAGTTCACTCCTGCATACACACCAGAATACAACGGTGTGGCAGAAAGAAAAAACAGAACGCTAGTCGAAGGAGCCAGATGCATTATGGCACAGGCTCAATTGCCAGGCCAATTCTGGGCCGAAGCAATAGCTGCAGCAGTACACCTACAGAATAGATCAACAACGACAGCGCTGGAGAACAAAACACCGTACGAGATGTGGACAGGCAAAAAGCCTGATCTGTCATACGCAAGAGTGTTTGGATGTGCAGCATTCAAGCACATTCCAAAGGGAAAAAGAAACAAGCTCGACCACAAATCCGAACAAACAATCATGGTCGGCTACTCAAATGGAACACATGTGTACAGACTCTACGATCCAACCACGAAGAAGGTTGTTTCGAACAGAGATGTGAAGTTCGACGAGTCCACATTCCCTGGACTGAAAGACGAAAGAGGCCATGAGATCTTCACATTGCTGCCTATTCAAGAGGGAGATCGAGGACAATCATCAAATCAGAATGCAGGACCCCAGACTCCATAGCAGCAGGAAACAGAGGATCGACCCCACAAACAAGAAATGTTTGAGCAGTGACGAAACGAACCTCGAAGGTCAACAAGACAAAGAAGACCTCCAGACCACTATTCTGACAATCTTCAATGGAACAAAGACACGAAGTTCGAGTACTGCAGCTTCACAGAAGAGCCAGCTACATACCAAGAAGCTATCCAGATTCCATAAGGAGAATTTTGGAAACAGGCAATGTTAGAAGAGATCGAGTCGATGAGGCGCTCACGAAACCGCTCGACAAGCCACTCTTTACCAAGCAAAGAGAGGCAATTGGATTAAACGAACAAAACTGCAAGGTTCAAGAGGGAGTGTCAGAAATGGTGAACTCGCGACTTTGTCGCAACACGAACAAGACATGAAGGTCGAACAATTCGTGACAGTCAACATGACTTTGACTCAAAGCACAAATGAGAACAATTCGCGACAGTCAACGTGTCTTTGACTCGAAGCACGAACGATTCGCGAATCAATCAGGAATCGCAAACACACCTCCAGGACCGCAAAGCCGAAAAAGGGACGCGAAACAAAAACTACAAAAAGAACGAAAGCAAATGGGAGATTATGAAACAGACGAAGGAAAATCTTTCGCGCTGCCAGCTGGCAGCTCAACGGGCTTCACGCCCAGCTGAAACGAGTAGCAACGACACTAACTAACTAACTAATCGATTAGCGTTAACTAGTGATGTGATTCTATATTTAGCTATATTGTAAACTCCACATAGTGGAGGTATAAACGATCCTCTATGGATCATAATAAAGTAGTGAATACAGAGATTTGTAAGAGACAGACATAGACGTAGCAAATAGAGTAAGAAAGAAAAGACACCATAGTTGTGCATGAAAGTCTGCCAACGAGCAGAACACAACGAAAGAGTAGAATGTCATTCCGCCAACGAGCGTGACATTGATGAATTCACTCTAAACTAAAACTGATAATTCAGTCACTCTATTTTCGTGCATCTTGTCTTGTGCTGTATATCATGATTGCTAGAATAGAATATGTTTTGTGATGCGTAGTCGAGTGTCTGGGATCCTGTAAGGGCTTCCGCACAAAAGAAAATTAAAAGACAGAAAATTGTTCGTGATAAAGGAGACGAAGTGAGGACGAACACGAATCAGTCCCACGCACGCGCTCCCACGACATTACCTTACCATGACTAGGCTAGATTATGTTATGATGTTGGTGGTGTGAGTTAGTTTATGGCAGCACCTACTAAAACGCATTGGGGAAGGTAGCCAAACGCATCTTGTGGTATGTCAAGCGCACTTCCGATTATGGCTTAATCTACATAAAGTAGGAAGAATCACCTGAGATTCGTGGTTTTGTGGATGCGGATTGGGGAGGTGTAGACTATGATGTGTTGGAAAATAAGTTGCATATGAGTCGAATAACTATTCGAGAATAATAGTTCGATTGTAGGAAGAACAATACTTAATGTAATAACTATTTTGATACTATTATAAACACAACTTATTATCACTCACAAGTGCAAAAAATGAATGATAGAGAAAGATTGCTTCATTTCCCATTATCAGAACTCAGATCACAATAGCATAAATAACAGAAACAACAAAATAACACAAGTCGTGTCGAATTGTAGCATGCAATATGTATTGTTGAATGATGAAAAATACATCCGCTATCTAATCTGATTGCACTATCGTAATAGCGCATCTAATTCTGCCATAAATTTCGCTCTTACACAAACTGTAATCACAATAGGTTATTAATGATCAGTCTACACCTACGACTAAATAGAGAGGGAGGAGAAGAAGAGGAGTGACTACTCTTGAAACTTGAACTGATTGAATGATAGCAATCTTATTGTTAAAATGAACTGATCTACTAATCTATTTATAATTGTTGATGGCACATCCCTAACGAAATGTGCCATTGCCCACATGGCAGGTGCCACATGGAGATAAGGGATTGGACCTGAAATATCTAGTGGATAAGACTCCACTATCAAATTTGCTGAAGTTGTTATTTGGAAATTCTCGAATAATTGTTTTGGGTTTCTTCGACACTATGTCGACAATGCATGTATTTCTGTAGGCGGTCTCGAATTCTTCGACACTGTCTCCATAATGCGAGTAAAACTACAGAGTGATTCCACATTCCAAAATGATTGAAGAAATGAAATCCAACATGATGATGTATGTATTCCAATTTATGATAGTTGCTTCTCTTGGTCAAGTAAGAAGCAAAAGTTGCTCTATCCACAACAGGGTCCAGTCAAGAGACTATAGCTAGAGCCAATCGTGATAGTGACTAGCTGACAAGAAAAGTAGCCTAAACATAAAATGGAAATGGTGCATTTCTCCACACTACCAAAAGTCTTGTTAGCAAAACACCTTGAACATGCATCCTCTTTTCTCTCCAAAAAATACTACACCAATTCAAATCCCAACAAAATCACACTAGTGGGCAACTACCTTTGCAAGTTGGCAATATTCTGAATAAAAGAGATATGTTTGATTACTACAATTGATCTATGCTGGCAAGCTAGACAACTTACATGATTTGTGTAGTTTTGGTATTTTGGACTTCACGTGACAGACCTAGAAGGCGAAAGCGTATAGTCCATGCTGAAGCTAGCTGCCAATTGAGCAATGACAATAGAAGCGTTCGCCTTTGGGAATATGATTTCCTTTTTGTTGTAGCAAGGCCGCCGGGAATTAAGCCAACCAATGGAAAACTATACAGAGGATTAAGCCTATGCTAGCATTTGTTTCTTGGTCCAGTCCACAATCATGGCCTATTGTGAGAGTTAAAACTTAAGAAGTACAAGTCTAGAGCTGTGGTAAGTGGACAATAATGCTGCATGCAGCTCGGGGTCTTTTCGATAAATGTTGTAAGATGGCATTGTTGGGTGGGACAGCCTAAGGTCGTGGCCCCAAGACATGATCAAAGCCGTCATCCTGAATTCCATTTACATCTTAGCCATAAAAACGACATCGAGCAAACGATTTCGAATCGAAGCAAAGTACGAGTTCTAGCTCAGCATCAAATAGCATACAATTGTAATTTGTCACTACATGAAGTTCATTCTACGTCTAAAGACGATACATATTAAAGCGATAATCTGATCTCAGTGTTTATGAAACTGGTGTTCTACGCATGCTTCTTTAAATGCAAAATTCAAATGCAAAGTAGTTCATCCCAAGACTTACCAAAAAATCTTTCACATCCAAAAGTTCACAGTTAAGGATCTTTGCCTTACTAGAGAAAAAATTACCAAGGTTTCTTGTAAATTTCTTATAAAATAATGCTATTGTTATCGCATCAAAACTGGGTCACTTGCGAGAGCATATTTGCAAGCAGGTGCAGTTCTAATCTTTCGGCAGCTTCTTGTACCATATCAAGAACACTTATTGCGAGAGGTGATCAATTATCATCGTGATTCGTTACATTAAAAAACTGGAGTTTAGATTCTAGGCCAATGGGGAGTTGTACAGACCATAGATATTATAAGACTGAACGAATCAGACGATTTAAGAGGCTAGAGCTTTCCTAGTTCCTATATGGCAATATGCCATCCAGATTCCAGAGTTGCTGTCTTCGTCCAGATCACTGGCTCTACCAAATATGACGTGAAGGAAAAGTAAATGTTTCTTTCGTTGATAAGGTTTGAGCCAGATAGGCCTATGTGCCAGTCTAGAGTCACACAAATTGTAGGGTAGCAATTAAGTTTTACGTATAAGTTGATCCGATGCACAGAGGGCGGTCTATAACCTGGACCAAATTCCAATATGCAATACAGCGAAGTGGATAAGTATTAATTTACAGCGTAGAAAAAGAATGACGAAAGTATAGTGTACTACAAATTACAATAAGTCCTGTTCAAATTAAAAAGTGAATTCTCAAGACTACGAGTCTTAGTCTCGAGACCTATAAATTTTGGAAATGTAGCAGGTGGGAAAGAACATCAAAGCTTGTCCTGTAGAATGTTGTAGGCTATTCGTAAGCATGACTAGCGCATGTGAGACAAAATTTTCTCCACATAAGTGTGCCCCATTTGAGTCTTGAGTCCTGACACGTAGTAAATTCATGTGTATAAAGGTTGGTCTGACACGGATTAATGGAAATCAATACTTGATACATTGCCTGTTATTTGATAGTTATTCCAAAACTCAAATATAGGCAGAGTAAATGTCAGCCACATGTGACTTTTTGACCTAGCCAGATGCCATATAGATAAGTTTGGAATTTTCAGCGCTATTACGTTCCTGCGTTCGTCTAAGCTGTGCGTTACCACGAAGCAATCGTCAATAGGCCATACTTGTAGGTTTTATTATCCGTAATTAGGTTGTAAGCAACATTATATTAGAACACAGCTGTGCGTTGCCACAAAGCAATCTCCAATAGGCCATACTCGAAGGTTTCTGGCCGCAATAAGGTACTGAAGGTTATATTCTACGCGTAGAAATCAAATAAACCCTTTTATTAGATAAACATGTTCTAGGCGGACGTAACTTAACTTAGCATGTTGCACTAGTGTTCTTCTTTCTGGCATGGCAATGGTTTGTAACTTTGTAATGTGAATGCATGTTGTTTTCCTGGAAATTAAGCGTAAAGTGGAGCATGGAGATAACTCGTTACAAACCTTTACATCGATTTCATATGAATTTTGCAAAGCATGATTGCTACTTCTCTTCAAGGTAAGTGCTCAACATTTATTCGGTTAAGCTCAAGCTAATATATTCAAAGTTTGATACCCTTTTATTTGTAGTTTGTTTGGCTTTTGAGATCCACGGAAGTACACCGAATAAAGTATTATGGTTCAAGTGTCAAATGGTCAACAAAGCAATATGGACTGTAAATTAGCAGGACAGAACAAAAAATCATAAAATAGCTTAGTTCTATGCGTGCGATGTTCATCTTATGTGTAATTTGACACCCTGTTATTTGTATCTTGTTTGACTTTCAAAATCTACAGAAGTACAACGAATATTGGCTTATATAACAACTGTGAAATTGTCGACAAGGCAATGTTAACCTTCAATCAAGAAGGCTAGAGCCTCGAAGGTAAAATGGAAGATAACTTTCAATATTTTGATCAGTCTAAAATGAAAAAAAAAATTGTGACCTCAAAGGGTGGCGCCCACGCAAGCGTATTCTCTGCGTTCATGCTTATAATCTCAACCTAAAATATTGATCCTGATTCTTATGTAAAATTTGACACTCTTTAAATTGTACCTTGTTTGGTTTTCGAAGATCCACAGAAGCACAGCAACATGAACAGGTGTGAATATCAACAGTCAAGAGAAACTTCAGATTAGCAGGACTAGAACAGGAACGGAAATGATTTAAAACAGATATTCGATTCCCAACAAGCTTTCAATAATCACCGCTAGACATACATTTCCAGATCAAACACGTATAATTAGTACACACCATTACGCAAATCAGAACCTGTCAGGCTCAACAGTGCAACCCCATAAATATTTGCCTGTAATAATCACATAAAAATAATGCTGGTATGAATCTGTGACATCAAAATTTAGGTCCAGCGTGTACGTTTCATTTTTTTCACGAAAGCTGCTACACCCAATCGTAACTTCTATTTGAAAATAAGTAGCAGCTTAACAACAAACTTCTACAACATAGTTTCATGGCCCAGCCGTGAATATTATAGTCAAGAAATTATTCGTAAATACTGTCACGCTAAACAGAAATAGCAAAAACATACAGGGCATCATGAAATCTTCTAAGTTCTGTCAATGACATGAAAACAAGAAAGGATCAGTGATTAATGGCCGTTCACCTGAAAGCCGAACAGTAATCAGTAATGGCAGTGAGCGTACTATTAGCGACCGGTATTTGACTGCAATCTCACCAAATCATTAATTCAGATAAAACGTAATCCATGAATCAACATAGCAGGTACTATAGACGATAGGTAAATCATATCCTCCGTCAAAATTCAATAAACAACTGGCTGTATCTTTCAAAACACATTACAAATATCCAATCGTACCAACAAATGATAATATTACTTTAAGCATAATACCGATTATCTGGCTACAGCAGTACTTGAAGCTGATACAATACAGATAACTAGGTAACACCATCGACCAGATCTTCCTTCAAAATTAAATAGGTGGTATCATTATAAGTTATAACTTTCAAGATACCGCATAACATAGGTACAGGCGTACCTGTAATGGCTGATACAGTGATACCTTGGCAGAACTTGAAGCTCAAAGAATAAGCATACCGATAAATCTTATTACTCCAAAATCTTGTCAGCAGATAGTTCATATAATTGCGAATATATATTCTTTTTTCACGAGCACTGATCTGTTGCATAGCTGCATCATACTTCTGGCCGATGATGTTGCTATATTATCAATCTTAAAGCAGTTTTACAGATCTGGAAATGCCAATCACTACAAAAGTATCAAAGTGGTGTCAGGCAATACTACTGATGACTGCTGATTGCGCAACAACCGTGCAGAATAGATAGATCACTGCATAACAAAGCAAACATTTGACAAATCGTGAAAGAGTAACAGGGAAATGATATTTGTTGAAAGACTAAAGAAGTAAAAATGACTGACAGACAGCGCAAAAAGATATCGTAGAATTGAGGCATATTTCATATCACCCAATAAAATGAAGGCATCAAAGACAATAGATAATCCCAAACAAGCATCTAGTGACTTATCAGGAACTTGTACACAGGATTCTTCATTCTCTAAATCGATCCTGCAGTAAGTACATCTAGTAGTTATCATTCATTATTCGTGCCTCGAATATCATATTCAATTACATATCACAAGATCCTTTTCTTTGAGAGTAAACTCATCATAAAATTACACAGGTGGCTCTTATTTTCATTGATGTAAGGTAGATCGCAAAAAAGTCTACTTAACTTGTAACATATGGATGTAAACATGCACCGAGGCAAAACCCTACGAGCAGAAAGCACACGATCAGATTACGGATCGGAACATCAAAAGATATTCAGGATTTTGAAGGAAGCTGGCAGATCTGTCCTGTATGCAGAGTTAAGATTCAAAGACCCATCGTAAACAGCATCTGTAAAAGAAATACACCGACTTATAAAGCAAATTTTCAACTTTTAGACTTGATCCAATTTAAACAGAAGATTACAAAAAGTTTCTTCTATAACATCTTCCCAATTTAGGTCTTGTCAGATCCACGCTCACCACTACTATGAAAAGTGGATCGATAATGCCAGCTAAACTGCATCGCTTGAATCTAAAGCCACTATCAGGACACATAAGTTATAACGAAGCTGAGAACATGGACAATATCTTTGATGCACGCAAGCCAACAAGTAACATTTAATGGAGTATATATAAATGTTATTTACTTTGCGACAGGAATCTACTTGATAGGAATCTCTGTGACGAATTAGCCAGTAAGGAAGTCTACTGTAGGATTCTTGTACCCATCAATGTGATATATTTCTAGGCCTTCACTCAGGCCGTCGTCTCATGCTCAGGACTGATACAGCTAGCTTGAACTTTTCATAAACAAGAGAGACAAGCCGTGTTGGGGGGAATGAAGCCTGGTCCGAGACCATTGAGCAAGCTCATGTGAAAAATTCAAGATTCTTAAGAACCATATTCGAAGTTTTCGAGCCATGCCAGAAAAGGCATCGAGCCAAGCTACATTCCCCGCATCTGGGCCTTGTCAATATAACAACAGTGCCCACCTCCTCGATTGATAACACAACATTGTGAAAACCTCAAGATCAGCAGCAATTAGTCGAAACCCAACGCTTGTGAAAAAGAATCTCACCCACACCAGTTTAAGCCACACTGATCTTAAGTCTTAACCAAGTTCTAACGGCTTCAGCTTTATGACAAAACACAGCGCCTCGTTTGGGATTGGACGTCGTGAAGAAGTCGTTGCTATGAATGATGATGAGAACTTAGAAGTCACCAAAAAGCTTAGCACGGGCCATGGCGATCCCAAAGGAAGCCATCATGATTCACGACTCCGCAGCAGAGAAAAAGGGCATGGCGGCCTAGGTGCAGTGACGACGGGAGGGGAAGAAGGAAGGGGATCTATATAGGCAATTAGCAACGTGCAAGTCATAAGTGAGAGAGGGACTCGGGAGGTAGGGAGCCGGGACAGTGACTCAGCCATGGCAATACCCGTGGCTGTACCTCCCACAGCTACACCTCACCTCTGCAGCAGTGCCCACCTTTTGTATACAGCTGGTTGTTTTCCTCTTATTTCTTAACACTCCTAGAATTTTGCCTCTCCCCATAGTAATATCATTTTTCACTTTTTAATGAAGAAAATGGTGATCACTCTCACACCATAATCTACTCGGGAAAAAATTTTGCATGCACCTTCCGGTTACTAGAGGGTGCATGTAAAGATGTATGCTATTACACGCACCTCCGAAAGGTGCATAAAAAAAATAAAGCAAAAAAAAGGTAAAAAAATTTTACGTTGCAGAAGGACGCCTCATCGGTCAGTTCTGCCAGGGGAAGGGTGTGCTCTCTTGGGCTACCACCCTTGAACAGACACCTGGGGAGGGCGTCCCCTGCCCTTTTCAACTTGCATAGATTTTCTATTAAATCTTGTTGTGGAGGGCCAAAGCATTTTTCATTTTTGAATGGCTAGTCCACTTGTATAATTTGTTAATTAAATTTAAAATTAATCGGTTGATTGATGAACTTTGATGATTCCATTTATGAACTTTGCATATTCTTGGTGAGCACTTCACTAGAAAGCTCTAGAACCTACCTTAGGCTAAACGTTTCTCTTCAAATTTTCCTTCATATCGGTAGAGAAAGTAGTATGGAATGGGAGGAGCGTGCCCATTCTATCTCATAAGTTGACTGCTGGTCGTGACATCCTCGATAGGGCGAGACAAAATGCAAGGACGAGTAGCAACATGGGTACCATGGGCCCTGCCCATTTCATGGCGTTATAGGCCGAGGTGGCGTTTTTAGAGGCCTTTTGCATTTTTTTGCAATTCGTTGCCCCATTGCATATCAGAAACTAGTCGGTCGTGACTTTTGCTGACTTGATGCAACGAACCAAAATGCAAGGATGGGCAATTTTTTGCGGTAACTTCTAAGTTCCACAATTTTTGCCTTATAACATTGTCATTCATGGCACAAAAAGCCACCCCAAACTATAACATTTTTTGATGGGCTAAGTAACCTAAGACATTTCTTTTAAGCCTTATAAGGTATATGAGTTGAAGGCTGGTATCGCAAGGGTGATATCAGCCAATTACCAGCCCGAGTATGAATATGTACAAATTGTGAAAAAACAAAGTGTTTCTATTGCCAAAGCTCTGCTAGCTCTCGACTTCCAACCTAACGAATATCTCGAAGTCGAATACCTCGAGCTCAACGACCTCGAAAATGAAGATCTCGAAGACCTCGAAGACGAAATGTTCGCGAACAACATGAGCTCATCAGAAGGTCGAACGACGCAAAACGAAAATGTTCGAGACACCCGAAGGTCGAATACTTTCGACTCTTCAATCTCCAAAGGACCAGGAAGATCAAACAAGTACCGTAAAGTACAAATCCCTGATATGATATGATGACGTCAGCAGAAGAATATTAGAACGTGGCTAATCTACCACTCTTGTAATCTGTAATTAGTTTTAGATTGTTTTATCTATCTAATCAAGATATTGCTCTAAATATATGCAATTACTAGATGCATTAATAAAGTGTATATATATATATATATATATATATATATATACACACACATAGACAAAATACAGAATAGAGAAGTTTGCTAGTGAGCGAGACATTGTAAGCAAGATCCACAGAGATCCAAGAAGTCCGCTAGTAAGCGAGACACTGTTCCTGGGAGAACACCACTTCTCTCATGCCAATGCGCTGTGTGGGTCTGTCACACAGTGCTTAAACCAAGAGGATCAATAGATGATGTTGTAGTTGTTATGCACATATCATTCTATATTGTTTGATCTCGATTGAATTATTATCTGCTTATTGTTCGTGTATCTCATTCGCTTCTTTATCTATTCCGCACAAAACGCAGTCAGATCATGCTTCTTGAAGATCAGCTGACAAACCTGCAATGAGATGGCAAGGACCTCACCTCCTTTATCAGAAAGATGAAGGATCTGTTCCTTTCATCACACAACGCCGGAGCAGAGAATGCAGTATCAGCAGAAAAGCAGCTTACCTACCCGCTAAGAGCTTTACCAAGATCTTTCCAGACAACCTGAACATTGCTAGCAAAGGATCCAGCTATGACACTCGAAAAGGCAGTGATCGAGATTTGAGAAGAAGTCAAAGCTCGAGAGCACCTTGATCACAAAGACGCTTCTGACCAAGCTCTCTACAACAACAAAAAAAGACAAAGAAGCAGTTCAAGCCTAAGAGGGAATCAGAGGATCGAGACCAGCAAGCAGAGAGAGCCAACAGAGAGAAATGGAAGAGCAAAGGAAGGCCGAAACAGCAGAATGGTGACAAGACGATATACATGAGATGCAAACGCAAAGGACATACAGTCGATTCGTGCTGGCTGAATCCAAAGATCGAGTGTATCCATTGTCACAAGAAGGTTCATGCATCCATGGACGGTTACCAGAACCCAACAAAAAACAAGCTCAAGGCAGATAGGAGAACAATAATAGTTCGTCCTACGTCGAGATCACCGACACCCTGATACTCTGCAAAAGTGGAGACTTTTTGTTGAGGTGAAGTGCGACATCTCGAAACATTTCGAGATTACAGACCTAGGAGAAGCCAGATGTTATCTTGGCTTACAGATTGACAAAGACTATGACGAAGGGAAGTTGTACCTTCACCAGTCCAGATATATCCAAAAAATTCTAGAAGATTTCGGGATGATGAATTGCAAAGGAGCAAATCCTCCAATGCTTGCATGAACAATCCTAATGAATGAAGATTGTTTGAAGACTGAAGAAGAAAGAGAATTGATGGAGAATATACCATACAGAAGCTAATCGAATCACTAATGTATCTTGCAGATAACACATGCCCTGACATTGCTTATGCCGTATTCAGGATGAGCCAATTCAGTACAAATCCAGGCTCGACTCACTGGAAGATTGTGAAGCGAATGTTACAGTACCTTCAACTAACGAAGGATTTTGGATTGTGTTATTCTCGTGATGCAGGATTCCAAATGCTTTCCTACAGCTAGCTGGGCATCTCTCAGAGGCGACTGCAAAAGTGTCTCAAGAGAGTGCACCATTGCAACAGGAGCAGCAATTCTCTGGGTTAGCAAAAAGCAGACCATCGTAGCTCAGTCATCCTGCGAAGCAGAATACGTAGCAGTAGCAAAGATGGCCAATAAAATCACTTGTCTCAAACAGTTCCTTGATGAACTAGGTGAAACGAGGAATGAGCCTCTATTTTTGCAGATGGACAATACATCCGCAATACACTTGACAAAGGATCTCGTGTTTCACTCAAGGACGAAACACATCGCAATCAAGTACCACTTGATAAGGGATCTGATCGAAAAGAAGAAGCTACAGACTAATTTCATTGGAACGAAGAAGATGGTTGTTGACATCTTCACAAAGCCCTTAGACAATGGTCTATTCGAGAAACAGAGGAGCAGACTTGGAGTCATCAAGCTACCATGCTTTGAGAGGGAGCTGAAGAAATAAAGTGTTTCTATTGCCAAAGCTCTGCTAGCTCTCGACTCCCAACCTAACGAATATCTCGAAGTCGAATACCTCAAACTCAAAGACCTTGTAAATGAAGTTCTCAAAGACCTCGAAGATGAAATGTTCGCGATATATGCAGTTGCTAGATGCACTAATAAAATATATATATATATATATATATATAGAGAGAGAGTGTATGGGTTACCGTAAAAAAATTAACCCTATGCCACCAAAAATGTCACGCTCTGCCCGCAAAACATGTCACGCATTTACAAAAGCAAAAGCTAAAAAAGCTCTAAAAAAATGGTTAGAAAACAACACAAAGTCTTCTTTTTTTTTTTCACCCACACACACATAGATTTTAAATCATATATTCCCTCCCTCCATTTCTCTCTCTCTCTCTCTCTCTCTCTCTCTCTCTCTCTCTCTCTCTCTCTCTCTCTCTCTCTCTCTCTCTCTCTCTCTCTCTCTCTCTCTCTCTCTCTCTCTCTCTCTCTCTCTCTCTCTCTCTCTCTCTCTCTCTCTCTCTCTCTCTCTCTCTCTCTCTCTCTCTCTCTCTCTCTCTCTCTCTCTCTCTCTCTCTCTCTCTCTCTCTCTCTCTCTCTCTCTCTCACTTAACAGGCAATACACGGTTGCACAGTCCGTTCTTCTTTCTTCGATCCATCACCATTTGTGATCATGATTCTGGATAATATGCAGGCTTCTTCTTAAAACAATTACCTTTGCTATCGGAAAATCCATTTGCATTGTCAAGCGCAAGCATCACTGATAAACGAGTAAATGAGTAAACGCCAAGTGTCAGGCGCTTCACCTCTTCATTAACTAACCATTCAGACCAAGCAAGATTTGAGTTCTTCAATAAAATTTGAGAAGCTCTATCCGCATGTAATACTAAACACGTAGATGCCAAGCGCCAGACGCTTCACCTCTTCATTGGCTAGCCATTCAGACTGTGCAAGATTTTAGAAGCTCCGTCTGCTTGCAAAACTAAATGCGTAGATGCTAGGTTCACCTCTTCCATAACAATTATTCCAACCATTTCAAATTTTTTTTCCCCCCCACCCCGCTCGCTCTCGCTCTCGCTCTCGCTCTCTCTCTCTCTCTCTCTCTCTCTCTCTCTCTCTCTCTCTCTCTCTCTCTCTCTCTCTCTCTCTCTCTCTCTCTCTCTCTCTCTCTCTCTCTCTCTCTCTCTCTCTCTCTCTCTCTCTCTCTCTCTCTCTCTCTCTCTCTCTCTCTCTCTCTCTCTCTCTCTCTCTCTCTCTCTCTCAATCGGGTCTCTCTCTTTCCTCATCTCTCTCTCTCAATCCGGTGTGTCTCCTCGACTTCTCATGCTGGTTTTGGATTTGAAAGAATCATGGGAGTTTGATCAATATGGCATAACAGAAGGCGATGAATGACGGACGATTGATAGATCCATTGCGCTTTATTTTTTTACCTCCCTCTGACGTTGGCGATGGACGATGTTGCGGTTGATAGATTCATTGCACTATACGGTGGCTTTCATCTATTTGTTGTGGCTTTGGCGGCTTCCTGCAAGGTCTGCCTGTTGTGGCTCTGGGGGATTCCTCAAGTGGTTACTTCATATCCACTTTTGCTTTGTAGTTCAAATTTGTTGCCTTGGTGGTGATGATAGTTGAAGGAGCCATAAAAGAGAAAAACATCGATCGGACATATCCTCCTACTTTAATCAGAATCTTTATGAGAGTATCTATACTCTCTTGAGAGAAAATGTTCTTGTAGTGGGTTTCTAAAGAAAAATTCAAGAGCTATGAATTAGCAGATGTCCATGAAGAAATGTGGCGTGCTGCCTGAACATAAGTCTGGAAAATATGCTGAACTCCTAGAATATATCCATCTGTTATTGTCACCTGCGAAGCAAGCTAATTCTAAGTCCCGATTGGAAGTGCAAATGGTTTTATTTTTTCTTCAAGTATCGTATGACAGACTCCAGAGCAGTTTCCTGCTAACCACAATTCAACTATCACTTTAACCAAAAAGCAATTTTATTGAAGTTGCTGAGTTTACTTGGTGTTCCTCACAAGAATAGCCTAACGGAGATATTAGCTCACTACAAATACCTGTAGCAGCAAATTCTAAATGATCTTTCAAAAGCATTGAGAACAACAAAAACCACCAAGCTGACTTTCTGACACCCATCAGTTGTGCTTCATCTTTGGTACTCATATCTCTATGTAGGACCTTCCACCAATTGTAAGTACTAATTTATCTAATTTTTTTCCAAATCAAATACCTTATGGCATAGATGAAGCGACAACCTGACTGAGTGTCTCTGATTCCCTTTCTATGTATTTCATACAATAAGTAGCTAGTAGCTTGAGGTAAAATGAATGGTGGCGGAAAGCATATGAAGTATGTGCTATGAGATTATCACTATTAACATGAATAGGATAGGATTAACAATGTGGTATGCACAAAAAACCTTTTTTCTAAAATCGATATCCTATAGTTAACATATATACAGATTTTACAGATATAGCACACCGTATATACAGATTTTACACTTTGACTATGCAAAGATGTTAGGATGAAGTTGAGGCATCCCAAATAAATAGTGTATGTTATAGTAGTAGATAAAAATCTTACTAAAAATCTAAAGAAGAGTTTAGGTTTATTTAGATTTGGTTGAGATTTTAGTCTATATTTACGTTTAGGCCTAGGTCTATTTAGATTTAGGTCTTTTGGATTTGGATTTAGAGTTCTAAGTTTAGGTTTGGGTTTAGGCTAAGGTTAAAATTGGTTTAGATTGGAGTCTATTTAGATCTTTTAGGTTTACGTTTATGTCCAAGATTAGGTCTATCCAGTTTTAGGTTTATTTAGGCTTAGAGAGAGAGAGGGGTAGAGAGAGAAATAGGGACTAGAAATACTATACAAAAGGGACCCATACGAGTATATTAGGAATCACTAATCAAGAACTTGTGGAAATGAGATAGGTGATGTTAGTGTGTGTGTGTGTGTGTATGTTTGTATGACTAACTTTACTGGTGACTAGACATGTATGCTTCAAAGTCCGAGGACCTCATATCCATACAGACTCTATGCCCCCAACTTGCAAACCTCAAAGTTCTAAGTTCAGAGTCGTGCTCCCGCATTTAAAAGGCCTAAAACCTTTTTGTAATATGATACATTTATTTCAAATACTTCTCCCATCTACTCTCACAGGTTTTAGTGTTGTTTTGTGTTTTGGCAGTTGTCGATTTGGTGCAAGATGCAAGTTTATTCATCAGGCTCTCCAATGGAATCAACGTAATAATAGATTTGGCTCTGGTGCACAAAAACAGGGAGCGGATAATTTGTTTGTTATTTTTTTGTGACATTTACAAAGCATCTGAAACTTCGTTAATATTCCTTTGGCAGGAATGGATTACTGTTTTTTAGGAAGAGAATAGTTTTGAATGCTGATTTTTCAGTAGCATTTCAAGTTGGTTTTCTCTGAATTCATTCACCGTCCATAGCTCAAGTATAAGTCTGAATTACTATTGCTAGCAAGACAAAGCTACTGCTTAGATGTATATGAGTGGCTGACGAGCTGAATATTTTGTGTCGTGTGGCTGTTCTCACTCGGTTCGATTTCTGAAGGTGACTGGTAGAGTATCAGACAAAAGAGAGGATTGTTTTTAACCTTCCTTTTTTGAGGAGCTACCTTTTCCAGTTATACTTGCACTAATTCTATATTACAATGGACGACTCTGAATCTGACAAACGACTTTCTCTTTTAGGTACCACACAGATTTGGAAGCAAATCATATACAGTTCATCATCAACCATGACAGAGCTGGAGTGTACTTTGACATTTTATATGATAGCATTTTCCAACGTTGCAAAAAGCAAATGCGAAGATCATCGATTGAGAAGATAGATCATATTTCTATGGGTATTTAGAAATATACACCTTTGATGGAGTCCAGTATGCCACAAACATTTTTTAGATTTGTGCTTGCAGATAAACTACTGACATGAAGACATTCTTATTTACATTAGTTGTTGATTCACAACTTGCTCAAACAAGCTTAATTTGCTCAGATGTTGGAGGTTTCTTTCTCATCAGTCACTACTATGATTTGCTTTTTTGAATGCAAGAAATTATCATATATCATGAAGTGAGTCTAATCAACATACACTTTGAACTTTGGCACTTAATAGATTGAACTACACTAATCAGAAATAAGAGAGTTGTGTTTATTAGTTTCAAGTATAAACTTGATAATTTAAACATAGACTTTTTTGTGTTTATCATATAAGTTAACAACTATGAAGTTTAATGTTTAGGCCTATTTATATTTAGAAGTTTCTTTTGGTAAGTTTCAATCAAAAGCATATTTTGATGTATAATTTATTTGCTGTAGGAATGGATTTACAATTTGTTCAAAAAAATTCCATTTCACAAGATATTGGAGGTTGCATTATTAGCTATAGGATCAGCTTGCTCAAAAACTCTCTACTTTTACAATGTTCACCCAATTTCCAAATACTAGAATTTTTTCAAAGACTCGAATTCTTTTGAAGGAACTGTCAACTCGAATTTTTCCAACGGATCAAAGGACTCTCTGTACTGTCAAGTCAAATTTTTCAAAAGACTCGAATTTTTTTTCCAAAGACTCGAATTTTTCCAAAGACTAAAATATTTTTGAAACCTTTCATATTTTTTTGAAGGCTCAAATTTTTCCAAAGACCATGGAGCAATCACAGGGGTGAACATCTCAAATGCAACCAGTTTGATCACCTGTGATGCATGTATAAGAAGTAAGATGTCACGTACTCCTTTTGTCAAGGACTCCTATAGAACAACAAAGATTCTGGAGCTTGTACATTTAGACATCTGTGGACCTTTCGATGTGATCTTGGTAGGAGATTGGAAGTATTATATCACCTTTATTGATGATTACAGTAAATTCGCCCGAGTCTACTTCATTCACAATAAATCAGATGCATTCGACAAGTTCACAAAATATGTTAGTTGGGCAGAAAGATGCACATGAGACAAGGTGAAACAGATCAGAACAGATCGAGGTGGAGAATACATCTCAAATTGATCCATTGATTTTTGCAATGATCGAGGAATCATTCACAAAAGGACAACATCCTACACACCGCAGCACAATGGTGTTGCAGCAAGAAAGAACAAGACTCTCATGGAAGCCGTAGGTGCATGATGGCCTATTCAAAGACTCCAAGAGTGTTGTGGGCTGAAGCAGTAGCTATAGTTGCCTACATTAAGAACAGGACAGGAAAATCCGGTGTTCCTCACACAACACCACACGAACTATGGTGGGGTAGAAAACCCAATCAAACTCATATTCGAATCTTTGGTTGTGTAGCATATGCACACAAGCTTCGAAAGAAGCTTGATGAGAAAGCAGAACAAGAATATCTTGTAGGATATGACAATCATTCGTCATACTATAGAATATATATGCCAGAGACAAACACAATGAAAACAATCAGAGACAAAAAGTTTGATGAGACCAAAACATTGGCCAACAATGATCTTGTCAGTTATGAAGTTCTTGGAAGACAATACTATGATCTATCAACTACGACAGAGGAAGCAGAACACGAACATTCAGACGAAGATGTTGAAGTCGCACCTCAGTCAAGCGACGAATTAGATGAAGAAAGGTTCGCAAGCCAACCTACTGCTACAACACCTATAAACCCAAATGGTTCCAAACCTAGCAGAATAGATAAAGGCAAGAGCATTGCAGTACCAGAAGGATGTCCCAGAAGATCAACAAGAGAATGAAGAACGCTAGCAAGATTTGTGCCAGGTAGCTCAGCTCCTACATCTGAAGAATTTTGTGGATTCAGTGGAGAACCACAAACATTCGAAGAAGCAATTGAATGTCCAGACAAGGACAGATGGATCCAAGCCATGAACAAGGAGATGGAATCCATGAAGAAGAATGAGGTATGGACGTTGCAGCCATTGTCAGATAAGTGAAGAACTGTACAATGGAAATGGGTATACGAGCTGAAGTATGGACCAAGTGGAAATGTTTCAAAATACTGTTGGAAGGTTTGCGGATCCCAAGGCAACCCTAATCCTAGTTAATAAGTGAGAGGGATTTGGCACCCTGCATGTGTAAGTCCAATCCGATGATCACATAGTTATTTGATTGATTAGTTAAAAGTCAATAAAAGGACTTTAGGCCTTTTTGCGGGACTTTTAATGTCGTAGGGCCTAAATGTCAAGTTAGTGAATAAAGTTGGGTTTCCCTCCAATTTTGATGGTTTCCACACTTTTTTAAATTTGAATAAAAAAAGAGGCAAGACTGGACCAATAGGATTCAGAGGCCAGGGTCCTCCTCTCTACTATAAGAAGGGACCAACTCGAGTTGCTCCTCATGCTCATTTCCTCATTTCAATAGAGTAGATTGGTTCTCTTCAGAAATGGAGTGATGAATGTCCTTGCTCTTCTTCTTTCCTTCTCCATCTCTCATGCTTTCTTTGGATTTTGCTAATTATTGGCTCTGAATGTTATTGGGATTGAGTGTTATTATACTTTTTATGAGAGAGAGAGAGAGAG
The DNA here is from genome assembly GCA_029204225.1 of Diphasiastrum complanatum. NCBI lineage: Eukaryota > Viridiplantae > Streptophyta > Lycopodiopsida > Lycopodiales > Lycopodiaceae > Diphasiastrum > Diphasiastrum complanatum. Next base: position 24,200 of record MU832188.1, on the reverse strand, counting down.
AGAGAGAGAGAGAGTAAGCTATCTTTGTTGTGGATCATAATGTTAATGGATCTTAGTGTTAATGAGTACGGTTAATGGATGTAGAGTTAGATTTAGATCTTCCATTCATGCTGAAATCTGAACTAAACTATCGCTCTCATGGGAAGGAACCTACGCGTGACAACTAACTTCGTCTCTATGATGCTAGATTGACTAGATTTTGGATTCAGGTTAGGCAAGGAAAGAAACCCACTACAATTTTGGCGCCGTTGCCAGGGAGCTACGCCAATTTTTTAGTTTGCAGCAGCATGCTTGTTGAATGGTTAGCTTGCATTAGGCATCTTGTTGTGGCATGAATAGTGTTAGATCTACATTTTAGGGTTAGTTTGGGATTAATTTTGCTTGATTTGAGTGGATTTGCTTGTTTGAAATCTAATCTGATTGTTAAAATAGTGAAAGCTATTCAGATCACCAATCTTAAGATCCATTTGGATCTGAAATATCAAAAAAAATAACAAAAATCGGTCAAATTTGCCAGATTTGGTCAAAAAGAGACAAAAAGCGTCATCAGAGCTTAGAACTTTTTACCCTCTTTCAGGAAACCTTTGCCAAGTTGCAAACACCTTTGGTTTTGTTTACATAACCTTCAGTTTGAAGGGCAAAGATTGATTCCCAGTAGATTTTCGGAAACATCAGAAAAACCGTCAAAAAACACCAAAAAATCATCAAAACCCAAAAAATACAAAAAAAGAACCTTCGCCGGATTCACTATGCATAGGTGTGATTCAGATCTATCTACTGCCAGGTCGGTGAAAAATAATACCAAAAATAGAAAGGATTTCAAAGGATCAGTTGTCATATTGCCATATTTTTTCAAAAAAAAGTCACTTTTTTGCCAAATTACCTGTATTACTCTTGATCCTTCGCCAAAACCTTCGCTGAGTTTCCAAAACATTCTATTTATAGTAAAATACTATTTCGGAGTTTGGCGAAGATTCCTCTTGATTAGATCATAGAAAATCCTGAATTTTACCCTCGCCAACCATCAGAAACTGTATTTTCTTGTGTCATGAACCTTCGCCCATTTTTCCATAATTGTATATGTGTTAGATCTTTCACCTGAGAGGTCGGCGAAGGTTATTTCCCAAGAAATCATCAAAAAAAAATGTTTAGAGGGTTTTTTGTCCAAAATAGCACTATTGAACCTTCGCCGAGCCAATCTTCGCCTAGTGAACCTTTGCCAAACCTATTTTAAGTTACTGATTTTCTAGATCAAGTCTCTGTCAAAATTTGGATCAGATCTGATACATTTTGAGTTGGATTCTGAGAGATTTATCATTTTTGAGAAGTATCGATTGATCGAATATCGAAAACTTTTCCATGATATAGAATGAAATTCTTGAAAAATGGAATAAATCTAGCAGATTTGATCTAAGACAGTTGTGATTAAAAAATCTAGATCCAATCTCATTGTCTGCTTAATCTAAAGTTGTATAGATGGTTGCCCCTGGAGGTGCTCCACAAGAAGTCAATCCAATTATTGTTAGAAGAGCACCTCATTTGGATCTACCCAAATATAATGGATTAATAGATCCAATTAGATTTCTTCATATCTATGTTGAATCATGTGAAGTCTATGGTGAGATTTATCCTCAAGATAAACTTAAGTTGTTTCCTATGGCCTTACACAAGATTGGTACTATAACCAAGACAAAACTGAACGTACAGATTGGGAGGTTGTTAATCGAGCCCTTATCACACGGTTCAAACCACGAAAGTTTATGGAAGACCCTTTTCTACTTTTAAGTGAGATTAAAATGGGAAAGCGGGAAATGGTTCGAGATTACATTGAACGGGTGAAACGTCTTAGATCTGAATGCGAACTTGAGCTGATTAACGAAAATGTCATAATTATGTGGTTTTTGTCAGGTCTACCTAAACGGATCAGACGTGAGTTGAAACGCCATAATGAGTATGCACTTTTACAAAATGCTATGGACGATGCAATTCGAGAGGAGGATGAAGATTCAGATGAGGAGCCAAATATCAGTATGTTGCCTTATACAGCAGGGCAGACTACTACGACATACACTTTCATTGCATCAACGAATGCCAATGCTACTGCAGAAATGATGCTCAATGAGTTCGAGAAACTTGGGAAGAACCAGCAAAAACAGATGGAAAAGTTGCAGTTGCAATTTGATGAGAAGATCAAACAAAGAACCTGAAAAGCTTGCAAAGGCTTTTCCTACCAGGGAAAATGTCTGGTGTTCTATTTGTACAAGAAATCACACAGTGAACGAGTGTCCTCAATTGAAAAAACGAATGGAACTCAGTGTTTTCCATCTGTGTAATTCACCTGATCATGGGACTGCTTTTTGCAACTTCAACCCTTGGATAATTCAACAACGGTATGCCCAGATGGGATATCGAGAACCACAGTATGGAGGTAATCCAGCAGTAAGACTGCGACAATTTGCTCTTGGATACCCGAAACGGTTAGCTTTACCTGCCCCACCAAAGCACTTCGCTCCTCCTGCCAATTTGATGGAACCAAAACCTTACGGAATTGCTGAGCAATGGAACTATGGTAATGATCAGGAAGGTGGATCTTCAGAACAGTATGTCATTTATGTTGTCGCTCAACAACAAGCTTCTAGAAATTGGACCAGAGTACCACTTGGATACTTTGCACGTGGAAAAAATCACAGAGTTGCAGAATGTCCAAATAAAGAAAAACTTGTACCATTCTGTTGTGACTATGATTATGGGCATTGCTATAAAGACTGTCCAACAAGACCGAAGCCACCACCAACTACGACACCTGTAAATTTGATAACAATCAAGCAAAGACCAGTAGCTCAGAATAAACCAAGTGCACCCTTGATGGTGGTCACCAGAGCACAGAACCAAAAAGAACCAGTAGTGGATCCAGTACCTGCCGATTCTATACCATTGAACGATACACCAACAACATTGAAAGTCTATCCAAATCTTAATACAAAAAAACGAAGATATCAGAATATGAGACGGTGGATTAAACATCTGCAAGAAGAGGAGGAGCTTGAGGCTGCTATATCAACAGCTAAAATTCGGTCTTCACCATTGCAGCCTTCAAGAAATATATGTACGAATATGAATGATCAGTTACATCATCTTGAATAACCCTTCAAGATGACTGAACCAGAACTACTCATGAACATTTTGTCTAGTAAGATCAATATTTCATTGGGAGAGTTCCTGAAGTTGGTGCCAAAAGCAAAAGAAGTCTTAGCACAAAAGTTAGCTCAAGAAGAACCAGAAGTCCATCAGGAGCCACTTTTTTGTGCTGGATTTGAAGAATCTAACGAAGTACTCCATGTTGGAGCCGCTTGGGAAAGTGAGCAAAAGAACATCACTCTGCCGATACAGCATAGACAATTTCCTAAAGAAGCAGCCGTGATAGATGGCAGTTCAGAGTTGACCTGATCTCTACAAAGCTATGTGCAAAATGGGGCCTTACAAAGATCAAGCCTGCTACTTTTGCTATTAAGCTAGCTGATCAAACGACAGTTCATCCACAAGGAATGGTGGAAGATATACCTGTCAGGATTGCAGGAGTATAGTTCATCATTACTTTCGTAGTGATGGACTTACCAGAAGCGCCTAATGTTTACCGAGTTCTATTGGGACGTCCATGGTTACGAGTTGTGCAAGTAATTCATAACTGGGGTACCGAAAAAATCACTTTTTAAAATTGTGAACATGCAGTTAAAATTGATCCTACAACTTGGACTATCAAACCAGTGGTTCAAAAAGAGGATGACAATCAACAACGGATCACACTTGTGACCGACCACAAAAAAATTTGGAAGTTCATTACAATTCTCAAACAGATACGGTCAATTGGAATGAAGCTCTTGCAACGATCGACTGTACAGCAGGATATATGTGTCAACAAGATAATCAATCATATTTGAGCGAGATTTCCTTATTAGATCAAACTTTGGATACACCAATCATGTTTTCACTAAATGTGCTGAATGTAGCTTGGATATCAACGGAACCTATACCAAATCTGATTGAGGATGAACTCATTCTTGTGAGTCATGCCTTGACTTATGATGGCAATGCATAACTTAAGGATGAGCAGATACTAAATCATATGGATCCGACCAGATTTGGAGTGCGTAATGTTCCTGATGAACCAACAATCAAACCGCCCAAAGCAGTTATATTGAAGGAAGATAGGATCACAAGATCGGTGATGAAGAAACAAGCTAAGCAACATTATCATACAATCCTGAAATGGGAAAATCCCCCTCGAAAGATTGATTCAAAGGAAGTGCCACCTTTATTGGATAAAGGCAAAGGAAAAGGTGAGGATGATTCTTCAAGTCAGATTTCTAGTAAGACATCATCATCTAGGAAGTCTTCAAATTGGAAGAAAGATTTATCATCTCGAAAGTCATCACCTCCACGATCAATTACTGCTAAGAAGGCTGAACGAAGACCCAAGACAAGTCCTTTCGAAAAAGAACAAGCAAACATAGTCCAGCATGATATGCCCGAGCATTTTAAACGTTATACACTGGATGATGTGGTTATCATGTTACCTAAAGCACATAGTGAACCTGAAGAACACATGCCGGAATCTAAAGAAGTTTACCATGGCCCAGCTAAGACACAGCCAATGAATCTTGTCGAGCCAGGAGAATCAGAAAAGATTGTACAAGTTGGATCACAACTTACTCCTGAACAGTATCAAGCACTCCGCTTGTTACTTATTAAGTATTAAGATTGCTTTGCATGGACTTATCAAGATTTGAAGGGTATTCCGATATCAGTGATTGAACATACCATACCTTTCGTACCTAATGCAGTTCCAAAGGTTACAAAGTTCTATCGCTGTAATCCTAATGTAGCGGATCTGATAAAAAAAAAACTTCGGAGATTGCTTGACGTCGATTATATTTATGAGATCGAGCATACTGAATGGATTTCACCGATTGTCATTGTTCCTAAGAAAAATGAGAAATTGAGGATCTGTGTGAACCTCAAAGCATTGAACAAAGTGACGCAGAAGGATCACTTTTCGTTACCTTTTACTGAAAGCATTTTGGATCGCCTTGATGGAGCGGAAGCTTATAGTTTTCTGGATGGATTTAGTGGTTACAACCAGGTTAAGATCGCACCTGCCGATCGTCACAAAATCACTTTTGCAACAGAATGCGACACCTATGCTTACAAAGTAATGTCGTTTGGACTCTATAATGCACCAAGTTCATTCCAAAAAGTAATGCAATTTGCTTTTAAAGATTATCTGCAGAAATTGCTTAAAATTTACTTGGACGACTTGAGAGTTCATAGTACAGATACAGACCACCTGGATTGATTGGAAAAAGTATTTGAAAGATGTCGCAAATATCAGATTTTTCTTAATCCAAAAAAATGTCAGATATGGATTTCCCACGGAGTTGTGCTTGGACATGTGATATCAAGACATGGTATTGCCACAGATTATTCTAAGATCAAAGTTATTGTGGAATTGCCACCGCCAGCAACAATTCGTGGGGTTTACGTGTTTATGGGTCATGCGAACTACTATCGAATCTTTATTATCTTCTTTGCAAATTTAGCACGACCTATGTACAAATTGACTATTATTCCTATTTGGACAGTAGAAGCGTTATAAGCCTTTGAAAAATTTAAAAAAAAAAAGCATTAACTTCAGCACCAATATTGTGTTCTCCAAATTGGACGATAGAATTTCATGTTCATACGAATGCTTCAAAATATGCCATTGGATCAGTTTTGACGCAGCCAGGTGACTCTAAGAAGGATTATCCTATACGATTTGCAAGCAGAAAGCTTACAGATCCAGAAAATAATTATTCAACAACAGAACATAAGGCATTGGCCATGATTTTTTCTGTTCGGAAATTTCGTCACTACCTCATGGAAACGCACTTTGCATTTTATACGGATCATCCACCGTTACTTTACTTGGTAAAAAGATGTGCAATACTGGACGTATTGCAAGATGGTTATTGTTATTGACTGAATTTCACTTTCGAATTGTAGTTTGAAAGGGGAAACAACATTATCTTGCTGATCACGTTTCGCGAATCGAATACGCACCAGTTAACACTTAAGTGGATGATGAACTGCCAGATGCTGCGTTATTCTATGTTGAAGCGGTACCTGAGTGGGCAGAAGATATTGTTGAGTACCTGATGCTAGGACAACCAACTGACTCCCTGACAAAAGTACAAAAGAGACAATTGATTCATAAGGCTCAACCTTATCAATTAATTGCAGGACAATTGTATCGTCATGGATCAGATAAAACTTGAGCACTTGGATGGAAAACAATTTGATACTCCGGTGAATGGCAGTCGCTTACGCAAGTTTTGACAACCTGCTCCGCCAGTTCAGCAAGTCTAATCTCAATGTTTTAATTTTATTTATTTTTCAATTTTTTGTTTTTCAGTACTTAATTTGCTGAGTTTTTGAAAAAAGACAGTTAAAAAAAATTAAATTGAGAAAAGACTAATGAGCTAAAGTCAGAAAGTCATCAGCATAGGAAAAGGAAGCACAGTAATTTTTTTTATGGAAAAAGACATAAAAAATCACTATTTTGGTTAGATTTAGCCTATTTAGTACCAGAAACCTTCGCTAAGCTCTCAGACTATACATCCACTCTAGATTTATCTAATTTGAGGTGGGCGAAGGTTCCTGTCTAAAAAAAACCCCAATTTTTTAGTCCGGTGAAGGATCAGTGATATGTCATTTTGGAAATCTTCGCTGAGCATCTTAACCTCATTATTAACTTTCGCCGACCTATTAGATGATCTTAAAATGTCAAACTTAGGTTGTCCATATGTTCAAGTCTTGGAAAAATACATTTATGACAGTACTTGGGCGAAGGACCCTCCTGGGCGAAGGTTCATCCTTCGTCAGGCCTGGAAAACGTTCGCCTGATAGGTTCAGATCCCCAGAAACCTTTGCCGAGATTTTTATATCCTATTATCACAGTACTATACATGCCTGCAAATTTTTGTTCAGAATTGATCAGCCAAACTAGTATTCAGTATAATGGACCCACCAAATTCACCTATAAGTTGACTGAATTCAATTCATTCATCACTTGTGCTAGCGAAGCTCTTGCGAATTTTTACCGCAACCCAAACCTTCCAAAATTCCTGCACTGCTTTCTGAGACAGTTTTACGCGTTTTATATTTCCTTTATGATCATCATGTCTTCTACCAATACTTCCTAGTCTTCGCGCTATACTATCCATCATGATGTCCCATCTGCAACGGACTGGTCACTCAGTGGATGACCCTTGCGAAGCCTCTGCTCACTACAATGGGTATTCATGAGAGAGCCTTTTCTGGTCGCATCAATATGGAATTTATCACTCTTGCCTTCAGTACATGGAAGGAAGAGAAATCTGAATTTTATATCACTTTCTAGGGAGCCACACACAAGGAGTGCGTCACTGAGGCCGCCCTTGCAGCTATAGGTATAGCATTCGGCACACAGGCCTCACCCAATCACAAGCACGCCAAACAGGCCATCAAGCCATATATTGACCTCACCAACGATATGCACTGGACCAATGATGGCTACCTTCTGGAAGCCATCATTGAAACTTCAATCCACGCTGTTGCCCAGCTACTGAACAACTTCCTGATGGTTGGCAACCTCAGGAAAGGCCGCATCACATCACAGATCCTCCATAGAATAGTGGAGTCCCACACCAAGTTGGCCAAGGCCCCTCTTGAACCATATAATTGGTTCAAGACTGTTTCTGGTGAGCTCAAACGAGCTATTAATGCCAATACTAAGCAGCAGTGCGCTGATGGCTCTTTATTGTCCCCTTTAGCCGCTTCTCACTTAAAAAACAGAATCCATGGCTTCCACCTGGATTCTGTGCTTTCGATCTACGAAGAAGCACTGGCAAAGTCATCTCACCAGGCTGCGAGTTCTCATAGTCGTCGTCGTCCACGTAGCGAGATCGTTATTCCTTACTCGCCTTCCGCGTCACGACATCGCACTAGGCATACCTCGTCAGCTGCGCTTCCACCCCCTACTGCTATTTGCACTAAACTTCCCATTCCCCTAGCCTTTGATGCTTCCCTCGCCTCTGCTTCCATTCAAGGACAGTATGTGATCATTGGGCCTACCATTCCCATCACAACTGCATAGGCTGCCTCACCCCCACACACCAAAGCCACCTCACCAAACATAGTTCTTTATGGATATGTTCAATGATTCCGACCCCCTTGGGGCCACCAAAATTTTTAAAATGTCCCAGAGCCCTGCGCCCTTTGAACTCCAATCCTCTGGAAGAGGATTCGGACATATCCATGAATCTACTGTTGGTGTTGAAGATGTCAGCCAGCAACCTCACACGGAAGATAGCCCAGCCGCACTTCGGGTCAACAAAACTGTGAAATCACCAAAATATTTCGACACCACAGTGCCTAAGGGATTTAAAAAGGAGGACATTTTTTAAGAAGAAGAACTAGTGGCACCTATTCCACGCCTACCAAGGACAGTACCATCAGGTCCTCCAGTTGTTGCCGCCTCCACAACCGTCGATTCTGGTGACACTCTAGGTTTGGTTTCAAGCCTTGTGCAAGTAATCCAGTCTATGCTGGATAAGAAGAAGAAAATGGAGCAGAGAATCTCTGAGATGAGGTCCGAAAACACTCTGATCAGCCAGAAAATTGTCCAGCTAGATTGAGAGTTAAAGATTGCCAAACAACATGAAGACAAGGCTGAAGTCGAAAAGAAGTTGGCCCAGCAACAAGCTGATCGCTTGGAAGACTACATTAGCTCCCTGCAAAACGCCCTAACAACCACACAGGATCAGGTGGATAAGGCCGTGCAGGATGGAAGGCAATAGGTGCAGTTGTTGAAGGGTCAATTATAGATGGCCGAACAAGATCGCACGCGGCTTCAAGGTGAATTGGATGCGACCACCCTTGAACGTGATGTGTATCTTCAAACACAAATACCAGATCATCTGGTCACACCGACGAAGATTGTGTATTTGTTCAAGAAAGTGGAGACATACAAAGTGGCCCTTCAGGGATTTCAAGGCCGCTTTGACAAGTTCAAAGGAGCAGCTTCAACCGAGTTGGCAAAGGCTAAGGAGACCATCACTGCCTATGAAAAAGTAGCCGCTCAAGTGTTAGAAGTCGGACCACAAATCTCCGTACCGGTCATGCCGCAATTCTCCCCTCCACGCCAAGAAGTTGTACCAATGAATACAGGGGTAGATTCGAGCATGGACCAGGGGGGAGCTCCAGATATAGCCGAACAACCGCCAATCTTACCGGCAATACAAGCAGGTCCATCCTCATCAAGGACCACACCTCTATTCAGAAGGCCCATCAGCGTCGAGGACCAGATCCAGACCTTCTTAAAGCAACATCTGCATGAGTCCTCGCGTGGTGGATGGATTCTAAAGTTTAAGACCTCCGAGATAGAGGCCGGCAAAGAGTTGGATAAAATACCTGCATTGGGAGAGCAGCCGGCATGGAGAATCACTATTTTTGAAAAAACTTCGGAATCGATTAGGAGTTACGTCGCCAACCCTCGCCAATTGCGGGTAGATCCCTATTACGTGCCAATGTCACGAAGAAATAATTGGAAAGATTTAGGGTTGGCTATGGACAAGATCACCATCCATATGCCCAATTGGATTTGGCACCCTGCGTGTGTAAGTCCAACCCGATGATCACATAGCTATTTGATTGATTAGTTAAAAGTCAATAAAAGGACTTCAGGCCTTTTTGTGGGACTTTTAATGTCGCAGGGCCTAAATGTCAAGTTAGTGAATAAAGTTGGGTTTCCCTCCAATTTTGATGGTTCCCACACTTTTTTAAATTTGAATAAAAAGAGAGGCAAGACTGGACCAATAGGATTCAGAGGCCAGGGTCCTCCTCTCTACTATAAGAAGGGACCAACTCGAGTTGCTCCTGATGTTCATTTTCTCATTTCAATAAAGCAGATTGGTTCTCTTCAGAAATGGATTGATGAATGTCCTTGCTCTTCTTCTTTCCTGCTCTATCTCTCATGCTTTCTTTGGATTTTGCTAATTATTGGATCTGAATGTTATTGGGATTGAGTGTTATTATACTTTTTATGATAGAGAAAGAGTAAGCTATCTTTGTTGTGGATCGTAATGTTAATGGACCTTAACTATATATTTTTAATACAAACAGATTTAAGAACATTAAATTAATTAGAAAGATTTCAAGACACAATATTTCAAAAAAAATAAACACAATTGTTTTTTATAATAAAAGAAAATTTATTCTTCCCATAAATAATGAAGATCATTTGCGTCCTTCTCTTTTTCTTGAGTAGCTACTGTAGTGTCAAGTGGCACCTCTTCCACAATCTCATCGACAATTATAACATTATAGTCCTGAAGTAGAACATCATGGATTTTAGTGAATTTGAAAGGAGAATCATCATTTAATGATTCCTTCATCTGAAATCCATATGGCATATCGGCAATGCAGAGTGTGTAGGGCCTTTTCTTTAAAAATTTAAATTTTTTTTTGCAATCGCCCTCCTCAACTGTGTAGAAGTATGGTGAGTTATGCTCTGACTAGGGTCCTTAACTCTCTTTTTTTCCGGGACTCCCGCCTCACGCCGACCTCGAGCTTGCGTCGGGACCGAGTTTTTGCGCCTCAACCCACCTCATGTCGACCTCGGGCATGCGTCGGGACCGTGCTTTTGTGCCTCAACCAACAGGAGTTGAACCCTAAACCAAATCTAGACCTAACCTTGGGTTGACCCTAACCCTAAGGATGCTCCCATACAGTATTTAAGGCATGGTCGTTGGCGATTCCAATTAACCATTTACTTTTTAGGCCTGTTGCCTATTTGCATTTAGTTTCTATTGAGGTTCGCATAGATTTTTATTTGTTCTATGACCAACATAAGATAATGTCAAGTTTGTGAAACACATTTAGTTTTATGTGTCAACTATTTTTCTGGGTCTATGCTTAGCATAAGTCTGTAATTAGAATTTTTTTAGGTTACGATGTCAAGTAGTTCTACTCCTTTCATTCCAGTTTAAGCACCTACAAGTGTCAAAGGTTCAATTTACAGATCAGACTCCAAACAAAAAGAAAAATATAAAAGAGACTTGAGATCTTCACATGTTTTAACGAATCGTCAAAACAGTTAATTACAAGATCTGAGATTCAAAAGGTACGGAATATTATTTGCTCCTCATCCTATTGCTTACAGAAACTCAGTATCAAAGATATTGAAAAACTAAGATCAAACTTCTTTTTACGAAGTAAAGATGAAAGGAATTACTATTTGCGTGCAACAGTGAGGCTAGACAAAAACTCTTATTCATATTTTTTAAATGTTTTGGACGTTTGTCGTGAAGCTTACATAGCAGTTGACGCGGTTGCAAACTCACGGCTTCAACGAATGTGTGCACGACTTCAGAAAGACCCAACATTACGGGGATTCTTACAGGGTCAAACTGTTTTCTCCGTATGCTTTACATGCAACTGCTTGTGGCTAAATCATTTCATAGATGTGCATGGAGAAAAATTTTCTGATTCCTTATATTTTCACTTGTCGGATAATTTTACAAAATTAGAGATATTTTTTATGTACAAAGAGTTTGCCAAAACAAAAAATGTTCCCTATATGAGTTACTCATATTTTATTAGAATTTGGAAAAGAGATTTTGGACTGGTAAAGATTCCCAAAAAATCATGAATGACAGTATGCTCCACTTGCGAGTTGTTAAAGTCTACAAAACAACTTGCAAAGACCAATGACGAGAAAGGTAAATATTAATCAAATTTGTCATTGATTTTAATACTTTATGTTTTGAAATAAATTTAGGTTACAATCTATTTTAATATCATTATGATATCTTGTATTTTCAGTGGATGCTGCAAAAGCCCTTCAGGTGCACAGAGATCAACAAATAATTGAAAGACAAAAGTTGGCCAAGCATTGAAAGAAATCTTTGGAATGTCCACAAAAATATCTGGGCCTTGTTATTGATGACATGGATCAGAAGAAAACAATGTTGTCTCATTTTGTTAGAGTGCCCTTGTTGCACGTCTAGCTTCATAAAACAATGAAGGACATCAATTTTGGATTGCCAAAGTACTTGGTTTCATTCAAAATAGCAATCGGACAAAAGTACTACATGTCCATTGGTTGCGCACCACTTCAACAAATGCTTTTTTGGAAAGGTACGAACTCGAAATGTTGCAAGTAGGTCCAAAGGGCAAGAGAAAGAGATTGCCAAAAAATCAACCAAGAGTCGACAATTTGAATTTACAAGATGTAGATGTTTTGGCGGTTAATTTTGAGTTAACAATGACCAATTATCTACGAAAGTCAACTATATCTATATTGAAATAACGACTAAGATTAATTAAAAAACTGACTCGTCATCAACAAAGAAAAACTGACTTACAAAGTTTTTTGTCAACATTGGAAGCGGATTCTGAGGAAGATATGTCAGTTGACTCTGATAAAGAAGACGGGTCTTCCACTTCATCAGCCTAAAACGAGAGTGTTGAGAATATGTCAAGTTCTGAATTGAGAGGCATCAAAATGTACTTTAAAAAAGAGAATATGGGAATATAATTTAGGTCGTTTTGTATTTCAATGGGATTTTGAGTTTCAAAAATCATTTGTTGTCTTGAATTATTATTTCATTTGTAATTATGATGGTTTTATGAAGTTTGCAACAAAAAAACCTGTAGTGCTTTATTCAAAATATGCATCGCCTTGTTTTTTTCAAAAATAAAATTTAGAGATTTATAAGAGTAAGTGAATCATCTTCAAAGGATACTTATGTCCATAAAATAGTATTTGAATTAATTGAATCTAAGATCAGGTATGATTTCAAGTTTAAAGAAATAATGCATAACGTTATTAGTTTGTGGACTAGTCATTTTTGCACGCATGATCTTGCTGACCAAAAATTGTTTTGTCTTGATGTGTGTTGTGATTATAGTGATGTAAGAAGACCTCAAGAATTTTCAAAAATAATAAGTCACGTCAAAGAAGAACAAGCTTTGGGATCAATGATCTTCTTGAAGAATGGAAGATTTCGTTACAAATGATGCTAGGATGGTGTGAAGCTCTTCAAGGCACTTGGGAGTGGATCTACACCAACGAAGTTTATCTTGGTTATGGTGATCATGCACCAACATCAAATTTCCTGGCTAATATTCTAACATTTACCAAGCTAGATCAACCCTTGGATTCAAGTATGAATCATTAAGCTAATCTGAGGAGGAGTGTGAAAAAATGCAAATAATAGCTTGATTGACTAGATTATATTGTTCATAGACTAATTCCACATGTGTGGAGCTTATTCCCACATGTGAAGGATAGGTCTAGGTATTCTAAGACCAATTATTATGAGTCGATAAGGACATTTGGCAAGTTTATATAAGTTAGGATCAATTTCCTCGAATCTAAAAACTTTGGACCTGTGCAATTTTTGATTGGACGCGTCTAAATTAGATGTAGAATAGGTTAAGGATTGATCACATCTGCGAGATCATCTCATATTAGCATGATTTCCATCACTTTTTGTATATGCTTTTTATTGGAGCTCGTTCTATACACAGCGAGTTGAATTGTTTTTTAGATTTCACTTACCAGCTTGTGTAGATCTTCTAGTTGCATGAATTTCTTTTATTTGCTTTAATAATCACTTGTACTTTTCTCTCAACTCTCTACCTATACACCAGCTTGTAGTTAATTAATGTGAAGCTATTTTGGTATCTAGAACAAGCTAAAACTTGGAGGATGAGACACCTCATAATAGTTAGGATGCATGCCCTTAATTCTATGTGTACATATTATTACTTATATAATAAGATAGTGTGATATATGCTAGCATTTATTTTTTCATTATCAATAGCAATAATCATTGTTACATGGACTATCTTTTATATGATGTAGATCCCTTTTTCTTCTTAGTAAGTATTATGTTTTGCTATAACTATCTTCAAATCATTAATCTATTTGATGTTTCACAAGAATGTAAAAACTATGCATCCTAGAAAAATGTTGAGAAAATTTTGATTTTTTTGTATTGAGTTCAAACACTAATAATTTGATCAAAGAAGATTTATCTAACATTATTGTTTTGGGAGTACACTAAGAGATGTGGTGGAGCCAAACAGCTTCTCAAAAATTGTTTTATTGATTTTTTTATCTCAGAAGAATCTTTGCATATGTTATGGTTGTACCTAACTAGAGAAGAAATGAAAGCGAAACCATACACGTGATGGTTCAACTGTAAAGTTTTAAAAAAAAAACAATTAAATAGTTGCCAATAGATATAATAGTTTTGTATCAATTTTATATTTCAAGTATTTCCTATGACGATTATGGTCAAGTAAAATTGGCTTGCACAAAGTGATATACATGATTCATGAGGACCTACCACTTTTCCATTGATAGTTATCAAAATTCTAACTTCATTTTGTTTCAATGTATAATGTTGACTTGTACATGCATCCAAAAAGTTTTTTCTGGTGAGAGCCCATGCCAACTTGAGTAACATGAAAGCTATATATTGTCACAATCACATAGAACAAAAAACACTTGAGCTTGATCATACAAGCTCATAAAGACAAGTGAAAATTGACATTATATATGTTTTTGTATTTAGAGTTACTTACTATTAAAAAGTTTCTTTGAACAATAAACACAAATGTGTGTTGATATTTTTTTCGACATAGCATTCAATTCAAACATTGAGCCCATTGAATAAGAATGTAAATTCCTATGCCAATTGGTTTCTTTGAGTATTACGGGAGAAGGGCTAATCATGAACGACAACTAGACATTATTCTATGCATGTCTTGAAAATATGCCTTGTGTTTATTTTTTTTTATACATTCTTGAATTTGATTAATTAATTCTTGTGAAAAAAAATGTTTTGAGTGAATTTAATGATATTTAAACAATGTTAAACTATCATATTCCTTGTTTCTATGAGTACTTTGTGCTAAGAGAAAGAGTGTCCACTAAATGATTGAGATTTTAATGTGGCTTATTGTCTAACTTCAAAAGTTGTAATTGAATATGAAGATTATTTTTTTCTTTTCTACGTCTTTGGAGTTTTATGTCAAAAGAGATGATGTTAATGTTTTTGTGCATGAATCATATGTTTTGTTTACACGTGTCTTGGAAAATCTTTTTTCAAATTGTCAGTTGATTTTCGAATCAAACCATTCTTTTTATAATCAAGTAAGAAAAAATATTGAAGGTCATGGGGAATACATTCTTTGACCACAATGTTCTCAAGATTCATGATATTTTAAGTTTTATGACATTTCCATACTAGATCGATATTGCACATGATTGCGATTAAAGAATTATGTTAATTGAAAATATATTGAGCTAAGAAAAGCAAACTTCTTTTTTCTATGAATAAAAAGAAAAATCGATGTCTTTTGTAGGAAACGTTTTAATTATAGAAGCCAATATTCATGTACACTCATATAAAAATAGTTATTATAAACATTCAACTTTTTTTTGTCTAATATTTACCATCGTCATAGAAAGATCTTTTTAGCACCGTGTTGAGTACCTTGCACCATAAAAATGAATATTCTTATCACATTTCTCTTGTGAATGTCAACTTAAGATAATATATTATCATCAAATCACAACATAAGATATTTTTTCATCATTATATGTTGCAAGATATAGTGATGTTTTTTTCTTCACGAGTATAAGACGTCCAATAATATATTTTCTTACAAATGTTTCTAGCAAATTCAAGTTGACTTGGTAGTTGTTTGGGATATCAAATATGTTGAACATGCAATCAAACAATGAAATTTCTTTTGAGCTTGTAATGTGATTAATGTTTAAATACACATTACACTTATTACTACATCTAGTAAAATAATAACAAAGATCACAAAATAATAGTGATGTCTTACTCACTCTATACAACCATATAAATGTATGGTGCAAAAAAATCTCCAATGATCGAATGTTTTTCTTGAATTTGAGCATACACTTGTATGACAAAGTTGTAACTATTTTCTCTTGGAATGTGCCATGACAAGGACAATGGATTTTTTTAGTCAAGGACAATGGATTTGTATTCCTAAAAAATTTCTAAAGAACATAAAATTGCTTCTATAATGACTGATACCTTAAAGACAAAACAACAAGCTTGTCTTTGCATTTTCTATGTGAAACTAAAACACATGTATGATGTTCATCTTGTGTCTTGATGCTCAAATTTGTTCTCGTCTTTGAATCGATGTTTCAAATTAAAGCGAGATTAGGTAGCTTTGGGTTTATTAACTTGCATTTGGTCAGACATTTTATTTAGTGTCTTTGCTCTTACTTTTACAAAGATATTATTGTTGACTCTTATTACATGTTTCTACTATATTTAAAAATATTTTCTAGGTAAAACATTTTATACAATGGAGAACAAATGAGTTTTAAAAGCGTATCTTAAAATTAACATATGTTTGACTTGTATGGATTGACATGCGCATACTATCGGGGAGTGGAATCGATTGACCTGATAGTGATTATTGGGTATGCGGAATAAGCCTTTCCCCTCGGTGCATGAACTACATCTATCAAATTTGAATCAAAATGATGAGTTGAACGACTCGGCTAATCCTACTTGATTCTAACTTTGAAGTTGTCATAATCGATAAGATTGATTACGTAGACAAACACAAAGTTGTTAGGCTATTGATTGTAGAAGCATTAGATAGTCCAAACAATTATATATGAGATAAGTATTAGATACAACAATTCAGAGAAGCATACATTCATATTTACATAAATTCGACCATAATAAGACTTTATCTTTGCTCTTTGATAGATATATCCAACAATACCTACTAAAATCATCAATGAAAGTTACATACATCTTAGCTCCACCATTACTAGTTGTAGTAATTCCATGAATGTTCGAATGTACAACTTGAAAAGGCTTTGTAGATCTAGATGTAGATCTAGTATAAGGTAGTATATGTGACTTTGACAAAGCACAAGACTCACAAACATGATTGATGCTAGTTAAGGAACTTGGAAGGCCAATCACAACCTGCTTTCTAGCCATTATGGCTACTATCATTGTCAAGTTAGTTGCACAATGTTTATACAGGTAACAAGCTTTATTGAGAGTGGCACTACGCTAATTAGACAGTCAACAATTGTCGATTCGAGCTGGAGTTGAATTCGTTGGAGTTGACGTTCATGAAGGTTCGAGAATGCTCGATTTGATAGTTGTTCAAATTGAATATTTGGGCTTCTATTGATAGTCGACACTTGATACTCCTTCAATAGTTTGACTATCTCGTAGATACATATTTTGTGATTCTTGTGTTTTTCTTGCAAACTATGCAACAATGCGAGTAAATATGCAGCAACATGAATAAATATTTATTAACTATGGGATTTAGAGAGAGAAGGAATAAATCCAAAACCTCTTGGATCCATGAATGTCTTGATCTTCTATATATATATATATATATATATATATATATATATATATATATATATATATATATATATATATATATATATATATATATATATATATATATATATATATATATAGTGCCTTATGGAGTTTACATATATGATTTTACTGATTGTTGAGCACGTAACCCCCGGGTTGCATCATGTACATATCTTCTCTAATTACTCCATTCATATATATTGTTTGTACATCAAGCTAATGTACCTCAAAATTTGCTAAAGTAGCATACGATAGAAGAATTCTGAAGATGGTCTTCAACGCTACATCAAAAATATCTTCAAATCAATGACGGACGCCTCCGCCAAGGTCCAGGAAGTTCAACAGTAGGCGCAACAACAGCTAGCTCCACTCCAAGCCCAGCTCCTAGCAATGGAAACAGAGAATCAACGCCTGCACGTGGCAGTTGGCAGGTATCATTCTCGACAAAAGACATCAAAGGCAATGATTTGGCATGCCTTCAAGCATTGGGACCACAACCTGAGTGGCGGCAGTGCATGTCAAAATGGGCGAAATGTAGTACTCCCTTGGACCAGATCACCATCAAGACACTCAACTGGCCAAGAATTTACTCAGAGCACAGATGGGGCACGGATGTAGACGCCAAAAGGGCTCTCATCCAATTTTCTAAATATTATCTCACATGCCTTGATCCTATAGTTCGCGCAACAACCGAATTCACCCGGGACCTAGAGTTTTTGATAAGTGTCTCCACCACATGGGACAACCACTTGTCCCCCATCTTTTTTTATCCTAACACAGCCCTTGCATTCAAAAAAGTTGAAGACCAACTTTTAGTGGCTCGAGTGTACTATAGAGCGGCATTATTAGGCCATCCCTGACGGCAAATTCCAAGTATGGATCGACCAATTTTGGCTCACATGCGTCCATAAATACTTCTTCTCCTCCAAAGATACGAAAAGCACAAAAGGACTCAAGTTTATGGAAGAAGTCACGGGCTACCTCATCTGATGACGAAAAGAAACTTGGGGTCTATTGGAGTTTAATCTTACTCCTACGCGTCTCAAGCATCTGGAGAAATGAACTAAGTTTCCCACAGTATGTAGAAATACACACAAAGTTCCACAGGCAGAAACCACAACCGCACCGCAAGAGTCTCTTCTATGATCAATATGCGATTTCATGTGGCGGCACAACTTACCGAAGGAACACCATAGGGCACCACTAAGGCACCGCAAGTGTCTAGCCTGTGGTCCAATGCGAAACTATAAGAGACCGGAGGAAACCACAAAGTCATCACTTGTGGTCAACATGCGAAGACTGCAGCTTACCCCGAAGCATCGCCAAGACACCGCAAGTTATCACTTGCGGTCACCTACGAAGTGACCGAACGATAGACTGACCGAAGAGAACTGCATGCAACGCCTACGGTCACAATGCGAAGTGGACTGACCGAAGGAACACCACACTAGTCACGCCTACGGTCAGGCTATGGCTGCAGCCCCTACGAAGAGAAGGACCGCCAAAGCACCACACGAGCTTGCTTGCAGTCAACATGTGGCTGCTTCTTCACGCCCTTACGGACACCAAAGGAGATTTCAAGTACTTGATTACGTCTTCACACTCCATCAATAACCGATATACGGATCAAGTACAAGAGCTATTAATGATCTTTTAAGCTGTAATTAGAATAACTAAAGATCTTATGACAGCTATATAAAGCAAGTGAGCGATTTGACGACTTACAAAGAGAGACATAGAGACACAGAGACATCTATCTGATCTATCAGATTATCGATCAATGTGTTTACAGAGAATAAATGACCAAAATCGGTCTTCTAGGATCTGACTCCTCGGAGTTAGTAATCATTTGGAGAGAGTACAAGAGTGTTTCAAAAGATAGCAATTATTTGTCTTCTGTAAGTAGAATCACGCGCATCACGCTATTGTTTTGTGATCTGATTATTGTTGTTACTACAACACCCTTTTATGCGAAAACACTATTTTCACATCAATTGTATTCTTGTTGAATGTTTGAATGCTTGAATGCTTGAATGTCTCTCACTCTTTTTCTCCTCTATTTTCAGAATCTGTTTGTCAGAAACAGAGAATACCACGGCTGTTTCAGATGCCTAATCGTTCGCATTCTCTATGGTTGTCTACGACACCTACACTGACATCTAAACAAATTAGAATTGCTCTACATTCTTAGTCTCTAAGTAATCCAATATCCTTTTATCATCATTGTCTTTTCTCTGATGGGATAATGGCCTTTCATTTCCACTATGGCTAGAGAAGAACAGTAGATCAAACCCCATCATAGTGGTATCAGGGCATGGTTTTGGATTAGATAGAGTCTTGAGATAAAGAACCTTATACGTTTTTGTTTTTTCCAGAGCTAGTTTTATATCTGATTTGTAATCTCTGTTCATCGATCATCATGGAAGGTTCAACCTCAGAGATCCGCTTGACCAACAAGTTCAACGGAGACGATTTTCACATGTGGAAATTCAAGATGAGAATGATCTTGATCAAAAAGGAGCTACGGGAATACGTAAATGGTTTGATAGCCAAACTAGCGGAACCTGAAATGCTACCAGCATGGGAAGCAAAACGTGGAAAAGCTCTTGCCATAATATCCTTGAATCTGAAAGACACTCGGATAGCTCATGTATCAAACTATACCACTTCAAAAGAAGCATGGGACACTTTGACAAGCATTTATGAAACGTCATATGTATCCACTTATCTCTTCTTGAGAAAGAAGGTCCTAACCCTAAAAATGAGCGAAGGATCCTCAGTCAGTGATCATTTGAACGAGTTCAAGCAGTTGCTAAATCAACTAGCACGATAGGTCCGCCTATTTCAGAAGAGGACTCTACGATGTCTCTTCTAGCTAGTCTTCCACCCTCCTATGACAATCTGGTGTTGCTTCTGAGCAATACTCTTGCGCTATCTCTACAAAAGCTGACATCAAGCTTATTACAAAAAGAAGTACAGAGAAAGAGCTTATCTACGACAAGTACCAAGACATTGGCCTTGTACTCCAATAAGCAAAAATCCAAGAAGAAGAATTTCAAGGACATGAAGATGAAGGCTAAGCAGTCAAATTCAAAGCAACCACAACAATAGCACAATCAACAACAACAACCTAACAAGACCAGACTATTTTGCAGATACTGCAAAAGATCCAATCACAACATCAAAGACTGTCGGATTCTCAAACACAATGAAACCAAAAAGAAGATGCAGCAGCACCAAGAAGGAGGCTCTGACTCTGTCAGAAACTCCCAAGAAGAAAAAATTAAGACGTTGATGGTACAAGACGAACCCATTAGATATGCCATGGGTATCTCGATTCCGGTGCTTCTCAACACATGACACCATGTAAATTCCTATTTGAAGATCTCACACCAGCACATTCGAAGTATGTTTACTTCAGTGACTCAAGTGCATTGCAGATTGGAGGCAAAGGATCTATATGCCTCTACCTTCCAAATGGTGAATTAACCTTGCTTAAGGCTATACTGTACGTACCCAAACTGAAGAAGAATTTATTGTCAGTCAACAAGCTTACTGATCCGGGCTGTAGAGCCTTGTTCAATTCAAAACAATGTACCATTTTGGATAAGAACTATAATGAAGTCATCTCTACACACAGAGAAGGAAATTTATATATCTTGAGTTATGAATATACACTTACTACTTCTATGAATAATTTTGATGCTCATGTATGGCATCAAAGATTAGGACATTGAAACATGAGGTCAATCTTGTACATGCATCATAATAATTTGGTCAAATATATGAGTATTAATGTTGTCTCTATTAGAAATCAGACTGCTTGTGAAATGTGCTTACTAGGAAAATGACCTAGAACAAGATTTCCAAAAGTACAAGCCATAAGAGATAAGTCTATTCTTGAATTAATCCATAGTGATTTATGTGGTCCTATGAGCATGTCCTCTTTGTGTCAAGCTTTATATTTCATCACCTTTATTGATGACTATTTACCAGAACTATGTTCATCAAGAACAAGTCTGAAGCATTCAATTGTTTCAGAGAATATAAACAGTTTGTTGAGACTCAAACTGGTCAGAAGATCAAGACCTTGTGGTTTGATTCAGGAGGAGAGTATATGTCTGATGAAATGGTGGACTACCTATCTTCATGCAGCGTGCACCATCAGTTCACTACAAGCTATATTCCACAACCGAACGGAGTGGCTGAAAGAAAGAATCGAACATTGTTGGAAGCATCACGATCCATGGTGTCCCATGCTCAGTTACCCAAGAAATTTTGGGCTGAAGCAATATCTACAGCCTGCTTATCTGCAAAATAGCTAGAAATCAGGTTGTGATCTGATTCATTAGTATAAGCTCTAAATGTGGTGATGTAATTAGTGTACAGTCTATTTTGTTTACTGTATATGGTTGTGATCGGGACATGACCCATTAGGATATATTGATCGGGCACTGACCCCATAGCCGGCTACTTGGGTTAGCCGAATAGCCACACATAGGAAAAATTAGCCTGTACAAAGTTATATACAGTACTTGCTTTACTCAGGGGCATGTCCTAAGTTTGTTGATCGAATTTGGCCTTGTTGGGCCCATGGTAGGCCAGTTTTAGGACACCTGCCTTTTTCATGCAGTTTGTTGATACTCTATATGTACAGTGTTTCTTTGTAATCTAATAACTTTTGTTGTGCCATCTTTGAGAGCTTGTGAGGAGTGGTTATGGTGATTGTGTGATGTGATCTGCATATTGCACTAGATTCTATCGGAACTTCAACTTGGTATCAGAGTGTCAGGGTGTTGCAGGTATGCACGATCCGGTGGAGCTATGGGATAGCATCTTTCACCAAGAAAAATAGCACTCGGAGCATCTCAAGAGAGAGGACTCCATACAGGGTATTGGCAGTCCGGATGGTAGGAGACAACAATGTTCCTTCGATCGGAGATTTGGGGAAGATTAGAACGATCGTCGTAGGTGAAATCGGGGGAGAATTCACGAAAAACTTGCAGTTCCGGTGATTTTGAAAAAATCATTGATGATGGCTAAGTAATTGACTGTTTAAAGAGAAATTACATTAGAAAACTTGTTTTATCAGATAACATATTTAATATTGTGCGGTTCCTTCTCTCGACCACACTGTTGTGTTGCAGTGTGTAAGCTGTGGTCTTCATGTGCAAAACTTGACCAACCGCTTGGATATGTATTCTCCGCCTCTATCATTCTTAGCTGCTTCACCTTCTTCTCAGTCCATTTCTCGGCCCAGTTTACAAACTCTGTAAACTTATCAAATGCCTCTGATTTGCTATGCATGAATTATACGGCAGCGAACTTGCTTAAGTCGTCAATGAATGTAATGTGGTACTTCGAGCCTCCAAGTGAGACTACGTCAAAACATCTGCAGATGTCATAATGTATCATCTCCAAGAGCTTTGTTGTCTTGAATGAAGTCGCTTGTGAAGGGTGTCCTTGACATCTTCCCTTTGTTACAAGCATTGCATGTCTTTCGGACTGTTTGCATCTTTTATGATCGTGCCAGTAAATACTCCATTGTGACTGGCCTTGTATAAAGCCATGTATTCATGTGACATAATCTTCTGTGCCACAAGATATCAATGGACTCATGAATCCAGTGTGCCTATTCAGTTGGAACAAGTATCTTCAAATGGTACAAGTTTCCTTTGCGCTTTCCATGCGTGATTATGCATGTGTTTTTTGCTTCGGTCACTTCACATGAGTCATCTACAAAGGTAACGCTCATGCCTTCATACATCGCGACAAATAATAGATCCTTTTGGAGTGTTGGGATGTATAGCACGTCGTCAAGCTTCCTATCTCTATTGTTGGCATACAACCATAGTCGGCCTGTTCCACTTACTTGATGCCTTGATCCATCTCCCAAAATAATGTATCTAGAGGAATCGGTCTGACAATAATCAACAGTCATGTGATTGGTTTGTGAAAGTACTGTACTTTAGGACCATAAATGGATCTACAAAAGATCCACAAGAGTGATTGGATGCTTGCTTAACAATCTATCAAAAAACTAGACACAAAAAAGTTGCTCTAGATTGGCAATTTGACAAACAACAAGCATTAACAATCAAAAGCATTGATAAACATTGAAATCCGAGCCCACACGTGTGTACTACAGGCTGTAGTACGGCCTTCAACCTGAGAAACAAGTAGAAATTGATTTGGTTTCATTTGGATCACAAAAACTCAATGTACATAGTGAACTAGCTTGAGATTGCCAATGAGCTCCAAAATTTTCTTTTTTCTCACTATGGAGAGAGGGAATACATAGCAAATTCGACTTCCTTCTTGAAGTTAGGTGGATTTCCAGCATGTAATAAGGAAGTTAACTCACTCTCCTTGACCTAAAATGAAACCCTAGTCTATTTCCTAGAGTTATGCTTGGTAGGTAGCTAGTTGGTCAAATTTTCACCTTAAACTTAGGTGTAGGTCCTATAAAGTAGGGATGACCACCAAATAGACATGACCAACTCTCTTGACTTGAACTAACCTACATTAGGATGGGTTTCCCATGTGGCATCATGGCCTCACATGTGTGGGACCCACTTGTGTACACAATTTACACTATTCTACATGGTTTTTGATCAAGCTAGATTTGCCAATTTTTGGCAATTCTTCACACTCCTCCTCAAATTTAGCTTGATCTATTTACAACTCTCTTGATAGATCAAT